>BPTQ01000007.1:313893306-313918898 GCA_019973895.1 Chrysanthemum seticuspe
CGCAGTGCTTGAGCCCACTGCAGTCTTCTACGACTTTCACAACCGATCTACGGAAGTTGGATGTCTAGAGGTTTCGTAGTTCGAAGCACTACTGGAGAAGAACAACAAGTCCGTCTTGAAGCTTGTTACCTTTGCGCCCACTCACCCCGAATTTGAAATTAATTTCACTATTAGACACTATGGCGTTTCCATTGTTCGAAGTTCTGCCTGAACAACAAGAAGAGGTCATCACGAAGCTTGATGCTTTGGAGATCTGTAGGTTGAAGGCATCTAGCCAACACTTTCAGCATCTTCTGACGTCACCCGAGTTCGTGACGCGTTACAATTCCAGTGAAGACAACGGTGGTGTGTGTTAGAAAAGGAAAAAGAAAAAAGGGTAGGTATTGAAATAAAAAGGAAAAAAGGAACGGGTAGGAGTTGCAACAAAAAGGAAATTAAAAGGAGTAAGAAAGGGCAATTGAAAAGGTTTACAACTTTACCAAATTAATTAATGTCTACATGACCTAATAGTCACTTTCTGTCTGAATTTCCCACTCACCCCAAATTTGAAATTAATTTCACTATTACACTATGGCGTTTCCATTGTTCGAACTTCTACCTGAACAACAAGAAGAGGTCATCAAGAAGCTTGATGCTTTGGAGATCTGTAGGTTGAAGGCATCTAGCCAACATTTTCAGCATCTTCTGACGTCACCCGAGTTCGTGACGCGTTACAATTCCAGTGAAGACAACGGTGGTGTGTGTTAGAAAAGGAAAAGGGAAAAAAGGTAGGTATTGCAATAAAAAGGAAAAAAGAAACGGGTAGGAGTTGCAATAAAAAGGAAAGTAAAAGGAGTAAGAAAGGGCAATTGAAAAGGTTTACAACTTTACCAAATTAATTATTGCCCACTTGACCTAATAGTCACTTTCTGTCTGAATTTCCCACTCACCCCAAATTTGAAATTAATTTCACTATTACACACTATGACGTTCCATTGTTCGAACTTCTAACCTGAACAACAAGAAGAGGTCATCACGAAGCTTGATGCTTTGGAGATCTGTAAGTTGAAGGCATCTAGCCAACACTTTCAGCATCTTCTGACGTCACCCGAGTTCGTGACGCGTTACAATTCCAGTGAGACAACGAGGTGGTGTGTGTTAGAAAAGGAAAAAGGAAAAAAGGGTAGGTATTGCAATAAAAAGGAAAAAGGAGAACGGGTAGGTAGTTGCAATAAAAAGGAAGTAAAAGGAGTAAGAAAAGGGCAATTGAAAGGTTTACAACTTTACCAAATTAATTATTGCCCACTTGACCTAATAGTCACTTTCTGTCTGAATTTCCCACTCACCCAAATTTGAAATTAATTTCACTATTACACACTATGAGCGTTTCCATTGTTCGAACTTTCAACCTGAACAACAAGAAGAGGTCATCACGAAGCTTGATGCTTTGGAGATCTGTAGGTTGAAGGCATCTAGCCAACACTTTCAGCATCTTCTGACGTCACCCGAGTTCGTGACGCGTTACAATTCCAGTGAAGACAACGGTGGTGTGTGTTAGAAAGGAAAAGGAAAAAGGGTAGGTATTGCAATAAAAAGGAAAAAAGGGAACGGGTAGGAGTTGCAATAAAAAGGAAAGTAAAAGGAGTAAGAAAGGGCAATTGAAAAGGTTTACAACTTTACAAATTAATTATTGCCCACTTGACCTAATAGTCACTTTCTGTCTGAATTTCCCACTCACCCCAAATTTGAAATGAATTTCACTATTACACACTATGACGTTTCCATTGTTCGAACTTCTACCTGAACAACAAGAAGAGGTCATCACGAAGCTTGATGCTTTGGAGATCTGTAGGTTGAAGGCATCTAGCCAACACTTTCAGCATCTTCTGACGTCACCCGAGTTCGTGACGCGTTACAATTCCAGTGAAGACAACGGTGGTGTGTGTTAGAAAAGGAAAAAGGAAAAAGGGTAGGTATTGCAATAAAAAGGAAAAAGGGAACGGGTAGGTATTGCAATAAAAAGGAAAGTAAAAGGAGTAAGAAAGGGCAATTGAAAAGGTTTACAACTTTACCAAATTAATTATTGCCCACTTGACCTAATAGTCACTTTCTGTCTGAATTTCCCACTCACCCCAAATTTGAAATTAATTTCACTATTACACACTATGAGCGTTTCCATTGTTCGAACTTCTAACCTGAACAACAAGAAGAGGTCATCACGAAGCTTGATGCTTTGGAGATCTGTAAGGTTGAAGGCATCTAGCCAACACTTTCAGCATCTTCTGACGTCACCCGAGTTCGTGACGCGTTACAATTCCAGTGAAGACAACGGTGGTGTGTGTTAGAAAAGGAAAAAGGAAAAAGGGTAGGTATTGCAATAAAAAGGAAAAAGGGAACGGGTAGGATGTGCAATAAAAGGAAAGTAAAAGGGAGTAAGAAAGGGCAATTGGAAAAGGTTTACAACTTTACCAAATTAATTATTGCCCACTTGACCTAATAGTCACTTTCTGTCTGAATTTCCCACTCACCCCAAATTTGAAATTAATTTCACTATTACACACTATGCGTTTCCATTGTTCGAACTTCACCTGAACAACAAGAAGAGGTCATCACGAAGCTTGATGCTTTGAGATCTGTAGGTTGAAGGCATCTAGCCAACACTTTCAGCATCTTCTGACGTCACCCGAGGTTCGTGACGCGGTTACAATTCCAGTGAAGACAACGGTGGTGTGTGTTAGAAAAGGAAAAAGGAAAAAGGGTAGGTATTGCAATAAAAAGGAAAAAGGGAACGGGTAGGTATTGCAATAAAAGGAAAGTAAAAGGAGTAAGAAAGGGCAATTGAAAAGGTTTACAACTTTACCAAATTAATTATTGCCCACTTGACCTAATAGTCACTTTCTGTCTGAATTTCCCACTCACCCCAAATTTGAAATTAATTTCACTATTACACACTATGACGTTTCCATTGTTCGAACTTCAACCTGAACAACAAGAAGAGGTCATCACGAAGCTTGATGCTTTGGAGATCTGTAAGGTTGAAGGCATCTAGCCAACACTTTCAGCATCTTCTGACGTCACCCGAGTTCGTGACGCGTTACAATTCCAGTGAATGACAACGATGGTGTGTGTTAGAAAAGGAAAAAGGAAAAAGGGTAGGTATTGCAATAAAAAGGAAAAAGAGAACGGGTAGGTATTGCAATAAAAAGGAAAGTAAAAGGAGTAAGAAAGGGCAATTGAAAAGGTTTACAACTTTACCAAATTAATTATTGCCCACTTGACCTAATAGTCACTTTCTGTCTGAATTTCCCACTCACCCCAAATTTGAAATTAATTTCACTATTACACACTATGGACGTTTCCATTGTTCGAACTTCTACCTGAACAACAAGAAGAGGTCATCACGAAGCTTGATGCTTTGGAGATCTGTAGGTTGAAGGCATCTAGCCAACACTTTCAGCATCTTCTGACGTCACCCGAGTTCGTGACGCGTTACAATTCCAGTGAAGACAACGGTGGTGTGTGTTAGAAAAGGAAAAAGGGTAGGTATGCAATAAAAGGAAAAGGAACGGGTAGGTATTGCAATAAAAAGGAAAGTAAAAGGAGTAAGAAAGGGCAATTGAAAAGGTTTACAACTTTACCAAATTAATTATTGCCCACTTGACCTAATAGTCACTTTCTGTCTGAATTTCCCACTCACCCCAAATTTGAAATTAATTTCACTATTACACACTATGGCGTTTCCATTGTTCGAACTTCTACCTGAACAACAAGAAGAGGTCATCACGAAGCTTGATGCTTTGGAGATCTGTAGGTTGAAGGCATCTAGCCAACACTTTCAGCATCTTCTGACGTCACCCGAGTTCGTGACGCGTTACAATTCCAGTGAAGACAACGGTGGTGTGTGTTAGAAAAGAAAAAGGAAAAAGGGTAGGTATTTCAATAAAAAGGAAAAAGGGAACGGGTAGGTATTGCAATAAAAAGGAAAGTAAAAGGAGTAAGAAAGGGCAATTGAAAAGGTTTACAACTTTACCAAATTAATTATTGCCCACTTGACCTAATAGTCACTTTCTGTCTGAATTTCCCACTCACCCCAAATTTGAAATTAATTTCACTATTACACTATGGCGTTTCCATTGTTCGAACTTCTACCTGAACAACAAGAAGAGGTCATCACGAAGCTTGATGCTTTGGAGATCTGTAGTTGAAGGCATCTAGCCAACACTTTCAGCATCTTCTGACGTCACCCTAGTTCGTGACGCGTTACAATTCCAGTGAAGACAACGGTGGTGTGTGTTAGAAAAGGAAAAGGAAAAAGGGTAGGTATTGCAATAAAAAGGAAAAAGAGGAACGGGTACGTATTGCAATAAAAAGGAAAGTAAAAGGAGTAAGAAAGGGCAATTGAAAAGGTTTACAACTTTACCAAATTAATTATTGCCCACTTGACCTAATAGTCACTTTCTGTCTGAATTTCCCACTCACCCCAAATTTGAAATTAATTTCACTATTACACTATGGCATTTCCATTGTTCGAACTTCTACCTGAACAACAAGAAGAGGTCATCACGAAGCTTGATGCTTTGGAGATCTGTAGGTTGAAGGCATCTAGCCAACACTTTCAGCATCTTCTGACGTCACCCGAGTTCGTGACGCGTTACAATTCCAGTGAAGACAACGGTGGTGTGTGTTAGAAAAGGAAAAAGGAAAAAGGGTAGGTATTGCAATAAAAAGGAAAAAGGGAACGGGTAGGTAGTTGCAATAAAAAGGAAAGTAAAAGGAGTAAGAAAGGGCAATTGAAAAGGTTTACAACTTTACCAAATTAATTATTGCCCACTTGACCTAATAGTCACTTTCTGTCTGAATTTCCCACTCACCCCAAATTTGAAATTAATTTCACTATTACACTATGGCGTTTCCATTGTTCGAACTTCTACCTGAACAACAAGAAGAGGTCATCACGAAGCTTGATGCTTTGGAGATCTGTAGGTTGAAGGCATCTAGCCAACACTTTCAGCATCTTCTGACGTCACCCGAGTTCGTGACGCGTTACAATTCCAGTGAAGACAACGGTGGTGTGTGTTAGAAAAGGAAAAAGGAAAAAGGGTAGGTATTGCAATAAAAAGGAAAAAGAGAACGGGTAGGAGTTGCAATAAAAAGGAAAGTAAAAGGAGTAAGAAAGGGCAATTGAAAAGGTTTACAACTTTACCAAATTAATTATTGCCCACTTGACCTAATAGTCACTTTCTGTCTGAATTTCCCACTCACCCAAATTTGAAATTAATTTCACTATTACACACTATGGCGTTTCCATTGTTCGAACTTCAACCTGAACAACAAGAAGAGGTCATCACGAAGCTTGATGCTTTGGAGATCTGTAAGTTGAAGGCATCTAGCCAACACTTTCAGCATCTTCTGACGTCACCCGAGTTCGTGACGCGTTACAATTCCAGTGATGACAACGATGGTGTGTGTTTGAAAAGGAAAAAGGAAAAAGGGTAGGTATTGCAATAAAAAGGAAAAAGAGAACGGGTAGGAATTGCAATAAAAAGGAAAGTAAAAGGAGTAAGAAAGGGCAATTGAAAAGGTTTACAACTTTACCAAATTAATTATTGCCCACTTGACCTAATAGTCACTTTCTGTCTGAATTTCCCACTCACCCCAAATTTGAAATTAATTTCACTATTACACACTATGATGTTTCCATTGTTCGAACTTCACCTGAACAACAAGAAGAGGTCATCACGAAGCTTGATGCTTTGGAGATCTGTAGTTGAAGGCATCTAGCCAACACTTTCAGCATCTTCTGACGTCACCCGAGTTCGTGACGCGTTACAATTCCAGTGAAGACAACGGTGGTGTGTGTTAGAAAAAGGAAAAAGGAAAAAGGGTAGGTATTTCAATAAAAAGGAAAAGGAACGGGTAGGTATTGCAATAAAAAGGAAAGTAAAAGGAGTAAGAAAGGGCAAATTGAAAAGGTTTACAACTTTACCAAATTAATTATTGCCCACTTGCCTAATAGTCACTTTCTGTCTGAATTTCCCACTCACCCAAATTTGAAATTAATTTCACTATTACACACTATGGCGTTTCCATTGTTCGAACTTCTACCTGAACAACAAGAAGAGGTCATCACGAAGCTTGATGCTTTGGAGATCTGTAGGTTGAAGGCATCTAGCCAACACTTTCAGCATCTTCTGACGTCACCCGAGTTCGTGACGCGTTACAATTCAGTGAAGACAACGGTGGTGTGTGTTAGAAAAGGAAAAAGGAAAAAGGGTAGGTATTGCAATAAAAAGGAAAAAGGGAACGGGTAGGAGGTTGCAATAAAAAGGAAAGTAAAAGGAGTAAGAAAGGGCAATTGAAAAGGTTTACAACTTTACCAAATTAATTATTGCCCACTTGACCTAATAGTCACTTTCTGTCTGAATTTCCCACTCACCCCAAATTTGAAATTAATTTCACTATTACACACTATGACGTTTCCATTGTTCGAACTTCTAACCTGAACAACAAGAAGAGGTCATCACGAAGCTTGATGCTTTGGAGATCTGTAGGTTGAAGGCATCTAGCCAACACTTTCAGCATCTTCTGACGTCACCCGAGTTCGTGACGCGTTACAATTCCAGTGATGACAACGTGGTGTGTGTTAGAAAAGGAAAAAGGAAAAAGGGTAGGTATTGCAATAAAAAGGAAAAAGAGAACGGGTAGGTAGTTGCAATAAAAAGGAAAGTAAAAGGAGTAAGAAAGGGCAATTGAAAAGGTTTACAACTTTACCAAATTAATTATTGCCCACTTGACCTAATAGTCACTTTCTGTCTGAATTTCCCACTCACCCCAAATTTGAAATTAATTTCACTATTAACACTATGGCGTTTCCATTGTTCGAACTTCTACCTGAACAACAAGAAGAGGTCATCACGAAGCTTGATGCTTTGGAGATCTGTAAGTTGAAGGCATCTAGCCAACACTTTCAGCATCTTCTGACGTCACCCGAGTTCGTGACGCGTTACAATTCCAGTGAAGACAACGGTGGTGTGTGTTAGAAAAGGAAAAAGGAAAAAGGGTAGGTATTGCAATAAAAAGGAAAAAGGGAACGGGTAGGTATTGCAATAAAAAGGAAAGTAAAAGGAGTAAGAAAGGGCAATTGAAAAGGTTTACAACTTTACCAAATTAATTATTGCCCACTTGACCTAATAGTCACTTTCTGTCTGAATTTCCCACTCACCCCAAATTTGAAATTAATTTCACTATTACACTATGGCGTTTCCATTGTTCGAACTTCTACCTGAACAACAAGAAGAGGTCATCACGAAGCTTGATGCTTTGGAGATCTGTAGGTTGAAGGCATCTAGCCAACACTTTCAGCATCTTCTGACGTCACCCTAGTTCGTGACGCGTTACAATTCCAGTGAAGACAACGGTGGTGTGTGTTAGAAAAGGAAAAAGGGTAGGTATTGCAATAAAAAGGAAAAAGGGAACGGGTAGGTGTTGCAATAAAAAGGAAAGTAAAAGGAGTAAGAAAGGGCAATTGAAAAGGTTTACAACTTTACCAAATTAATTATATCCCACTTGACCTAATAGTCACTTTCTGTCTGAATTTCCCACTCACCCCAAATTTGAAATTAATTTCACTATTACACTATGGCATTTCCATTGTTCGAACTTCTACCTGAACAACAAGAAGAGGTCATCACGAAGCTTGATGCTTTGGAGATCTGTAGGTTGAAGGCATCTAGCCAACACTTTCAGCATCTTCTGACGTCACCCGAGTTCGTGACGCGTTACAATTCCAGTGAAGACAACGGTGGTGTGTGTTAGAAAAGGAAAAAGGAAAAAGGGTAGGTATTGCAATAAAAAGGAAAAAGGGAACGGGTAGGATATTGCAATAAAAAGGAAAGTAAAAGGAGTAAGAAAGGGCAATTGAAAAGGTTTACAACTTTACCAAATTAATTATTGCCCACTTGACCTAATAGTCACTTTCTGTCTGAATTTCCCACTCACCCCAAATTTGAAATTAATTTCACTATTACACACTATGACGTTTCCATTGTTCGAACTTCTACCTGAACAACAAGAAGAGGTCATCACGAAGCTTGATGCTTTGGAGATCTGTAGGTTGAAGGCATCTAGCCAACACTTTCAGCATCTTCTGACGTCACCCGAGTTCGTGACGCGTTACAATTCCAGTGAAGACAACGGTGGTGTGTGTTAGAAAAGGAAAAAGGAAAAAGGGTAGGTATTGCAATAAAAAGGAAAAAGGAACGGGTAGGTATTGCAATAAAAAGGAAAGTAAAAGGAGTAAGAAAGGGCAATTGAAAAGGTTTACAACTTTACCAAATTAATTATTGCCCACTTGACCTAATAGTCACTTTCTGTCTGAATTTCCCACTCACCCCAAATTTGAAATTAATTTCACTATTACACACTATGACGTTTCCATTGTTCGAACTTCAACCTGAACAACAAGAAGAGGTCATCACGAAGCTTGATGCTTTGGAGATCTGTAAGTTGAAGGCATCTAGCCAACACTTTCAGCATCTTCTGACGTCACCCGAGTTCGTGACGCGTTACAATTCCAGTGATGACAACGATGGTGTGTGTTAGAAAAGGAAAAGGAAAAAGGGTAGGTATTGCAATAAAAAGGAAAAAGAGAACGGGTAGGTATTGCAATAAAAAGGAAAGTAAAAGGAGTAAGAAAGGGCAATTGAAAAGGTTTACAACTTTACCAAATTAATTATTGCCCACTTGACCTAATAGTCACTTTCTGTCTGAATTTCCCACTCACCCCAAATTTGAAATTAATTTCACTATTACACACTATGACGTTTCCATTGTTCGAACTTCAACCTGAACAACAAGAAGAGGTCATCACGAAGCTTGATGCTTTGGAGATCTGTAGGTTGAAGGCATCTAGCCAACACTTTCAGCATCTTCTGACGTCACCCGAGTTCGTGACGCGTTACAATTCCAGTGATGACAACGGTGGTGTGTGTTAGAAAAGGAAAAAGGAAAAAGGGTAGGTATTGCAATAAAAAGGAAAAAGAGAACGGGTAGGTATTGCAATAAAAAGGAAAGTAAAAGGAGTAAGAAAGGGCAATTGAAAAGGTTTACAACTTTACCAAATTAATTATTGCCCACTTGACCTAATAGTCACTTTCTGTCTGAATTTCCCACTCACCCCAAATTTGAAATTAATTTCACTATTACACACTATGATGTTTCCATTGTTCGAACTTCAACCTGAACAACAAGAAGAGGTCATCACGAAGCTTGATGCTTTGGAGATCTGTAGGTTGAAGGCATCTAGCCAACACTTTCAGCATCTTCTGACGTCACCCGAGTTCGTGACGCGTTACAATTCCAGTGAAGACAACGGATGGTGTGTGTTAGAAAAGGAAAAAGGAAAAGGGTAGGTATTGCAATAAAAAGGAAAAAGGAGAACGGGTAGGTATTGCAATAAAAAGGAAAGTAAAAGGAGTAAGAAAGGGCAATTGAAAAGGTTTACAACTTTACCAAATTAATTATTGCCCACTTGACCTAATAGTCACTTTCTGTCTGAATTTCCCACTCACCCCAAATTTGAAATTAATTTCACTATTACACTATGGCGTTTCCATTGTTCGAACTTCTACCTGAACAACAAGAAGAGGTCATCACGAAGCTTGATGCTTTGGAGATCTGTAGGTTGAAGGCATCTAGCCAACACTTTCAGCATCTTCTGACGTCACCCGAGTTCGTGACGCGTTACAATTCCAGTGAAGACAACGGATGGTGTGTGTTAGAAAAGGAAAAAGGAAAAAGGGTAGGTATTGCAATAAAAAGGAAAAAGAGAACGGGTAGGTAGTTGCAATAAAAAGGAAAGTAAAAGGAGTAAGAAAGGGCAATTGAAAAGGTTTACAACTTTACCAAATTAATTATTGCCCACTTGACCTAATAGTCACTTTCTGTCTGAATTTCCCACTCACCCCAAATTTGAAATTAATTTCACTATTACACACTATGACGTTTCCATTGTTCGAACTTCAACCTGAACAACAAGAAGAGGTCATCACGAAGCTTGATGCTTTGGAGATCTGTAAGTTGAAGGCATCTAGCCAACACTTTCAGCATCTTCTGACGTCACCCGAGTTCGTGACGCGTTACAATTCCAGTGATGACAACGATGGTGTGTGTTAGAAAAGGAAAAAGGAAAAAGGGTAGGTATTGCAATAAAAAGGAAAAAGAGAACGGGTAGGTATTGCAATAAAAAGGAAAGTAAAAGGAGTAAGAAAGGGCAATTGAAAAGGTTTACAACTTTACCAAATTAATTATTGCCCACTTGACCTAATAGTCACTTTCTGTCTGAATTTCCCACTCACCCCAAATTTGAAATTAATTTCACTATTACACACTATGGCGTTTCCATTGTTCGAACTTCAACCTGAACAACAAGAAGAGGTCATCACGAAGCTTGATGCTTTGGAGATCTGTAAGTTGAAGGCATCTAGCCAACACTTTCAGCATCTTCTGACGTCACCCGAGTTCGTGACGCGTTACAATTCCAGTGAATGACAACGATGGTGTGTGTTAGAAAAGGAAAAAGGAAAAAGGGTAGGTATTGCAATAAAAAGGAAAAAGAGAACGGGTAGGTATTGCAATAAAAAGGAAAGTAAAAGGAGTAAGAAAGGGCAATTGAAAAGGTTTACAACTTTACCAAATTAATTATTGCCCACTTGACCTAATAGTCACTTTCTGTCTGAATTTCCCACTCACCCCAAATTTGAAATTAATTTCACTATTACACACTATGACGTTTCCATTGTTCGAACTTCTACCTGAACAACAAGAAGAGGTCATCACGAAGCTTGATGCTTTGGAGATCTGTAGGTTGAAGGCATCTAGCCAACACTTTCAGCATCTTCTGACGTCACCCGAGTTCGTGACGCGTTACAATTCCAGTGATGACAACGATGGTGTGTGTTAGAAAAGGAAAAGGAAAAAGGGTAGGTATTGCAATAAAAAGGAAAAAGAGAACGGGTAGGTATTGCAATAAAAAGGAAAGTAAAAGGAGTAAGAAAGGGCAATTGAAAAGGTTTACAACTTTACCAAATTAATTATTGCCCACTTGACCTAATAGTCACTTTCTGTCTGAATTTCCCACTCACCCCAAATTTGAAATTAATTTCACTATTACACACTATGATGTTTCCATTGTTCGAACTTCAACCTGAACAACAAGAAGAGGTCATCACGAAGCTTGATGCTTTGGAGATCTGTAAGTTGAAGGCATCTAGCCAACACTTTCAGCATCTTCTGACGTCACCCGAGTTCGTGACGCGTTACAATTCCAGTGAAGACAACGGTGGTGTGTGTTAGAAAAGGAAAAAGGAAAAAGGGTAGGTATTGCAATAAAAAGGAAAAAGGAACGGGTAGGTATTGCAATAAAAAGGAAAGTAAAAGGAGTAAGAAAGGGCAATTGAAAAGGTTTACAACTTTACCAAATTAATTATTGCCCACTTGACCTAATAGTCACTTTCTGTCTGAATTTCCCACTCACCCCAAATTTGAAATTAATTTCACTATTACACACTATGGCGTTTCCATTGTTCGAACTTCTACCTGAACAACAAGAAGAGGTCATCACGAAGCTTGATGCTTTGGAGATCTGTAGGTTGAAGGCATCTAGCCAACACTTTCAGCATCTTCTGACGTCACCCGAGTTCGTGACGCGTTACAATTCCAGTGAAGACAACGGTGGTGTGTGTTAGAAAAGGAAAAAGGAAAAAGGGTAGGTATTGCAATAAAAAGGAAAAAGGGAACGGGTAGGTAGTTGCAATAAAAAGGAAAGTAAAAGGAGTAAGAAAGGGCAATTGAAAAGGTTTACAACTTTACCAAATTAATTATTGCCCACTTGACCTAATAGTCACTTTCTGTCTGAATTTCCCACTCACCCCAAATTTGAAATTAATTTCACTATTACACTATGGCGTTTCCATTGTTCGAACTTCTACCTGAACAACAAGAAGAGGTCATCACGAAGCTTGATGCTTTGGAGATCTGTAGGTTGAAGGCATCTAGCCAACACTTTCAGCATCTTCTGACGTCACCCGAGTTCGTGACGCGTTACAATTCCAGTGAAGACAACGGTGGTGTGTGTTAGAAAAGGAAAAAGGAAAAAGGGTAGGTATTGCAATAAAAAGGAAAAAGGAACGGGTAGGTATTGCAATAAAAAGGAAAGTAAAAGGAGTAAGAAAGGGCAATTGAAAAGGTTTACAACTTTACCAAATTAATTATTGCCCACTTGACCTAATAGTCACTTTCTGTCTGAATTTCCCACTCACCCCAAATTTGAAATTAATTTCACTATTACACACTATGGCGTTTCCATTGTTCGAACTTCTACCTGAACAACAAGAAGAGGTCATCACGAAGCTTGATGCTTTGGAGATCTGTAAGTTGAAGGCATCTAGCCAACACTTTCAGCATCTTCTGACGTCACCCGAGTTCGTGACGCGTTACAATTCCAGTGATGACAACGATGGTGTGTGTTAGAAAAGGAAAAAGGAAAAAGGGTAGGTATTGCAATAAAAAGGAAAAAGAGAACGGGTAGGTATTGCAATAAAAAGGAAAGTAAAAGGAGTAAGAAAGGGCAATTGAAAAGGTTTACAACTTTACCAAATTAATTATTGCCCACTTGACCTAATAGTCACTTTCTGTCTGAATTTCCCACTCACCCCAAATTTGAAATTAATTTCACTATTACACACTATGCGTTTCCATTGTTCGAACTTCTACCTGAACAACAAGAAGAGGTCATCACGAAGCTTGATGCTTTGGAGATCTGTAAGTTGAAGGCATCTAGCCAACACTTTCAGCATCTTCTGACGTCACCCGAGTTCGTGACGCGTTACAATTCCAGTGATGACAACGATGGTGTGTGTTAGAAAAGGAAAAAGGAAAAAGGGTAGGTATTGCAATAAAAAGGAAAAAGAGAACGGGTAGGTATTGCAATAAAAAGGAAAGTAAAAGGAGTAAGAAAGGGCAATTGAAAAGGTTTACAACTTTACCAAATTAATTATTGCCCACTTGACCTAATAGTCACTTTCTGTCTGAATTTCCCACTCACCCCAAATTTGAAATTAATTTCACTATTACACACTATGATGTTTCCATTGTTCGAACTTCAACCTGAACAACAAGAAGAGGTCATCACGAAGCTTGATGCTTTGGAGATCTGTAGGTTGAAGGCATCTAGCCAACACTTTCAGCATCTTCTGACGTCACCCGAGTTCGTGACGCGTTACAATTCCAGTGAAGACAACGGTGGTGTGTGTTAGAAAAGGAAAAAGGGTAGGTATTGCAATAAAAAGGAAAAAGGGAACGGGTAGGTATTGCAATAAAAAGGAAAGTAAAAGGAGTAAGAAAGGGCAATTGAAAAGGTTTACAACTTTACCAAATTAATTATTGCCCACTTGACCTAATAGTCACTTTCTGTCTGAATTTCCCACTCACCCCAAATTTGAAATTAATTTCACTATTACACACTATGGCGTTTCCATTGTTCGAACTTCTACCTGAACAACAAGAAGAGGTCATCACGAAGCTTGATGCTTTGGAGATCTGTAGGTTGAAGGCATCTAGCCAACACTTTCAGCATCTTCTGACGTCACCCGAGTTCGTGACGCGTTACAATTCCAGTGAAGACAACGGTGGTGTGTGTTAGAAAAGGAAAAAGGAAAAAGGGTAGGTATTGCAATAAAAAGGAAAAAGAGAACGGGTAGGTATTGCAATAAAAAGGAAAGTAAAAGGAGTAAGAAAGGGCAATTGAAAAGGTTTACAACTTTACCAAATTAATTATTGCCCACTTGACCTAATAGTCACTTTCTGTCTAAGAAGGGCAATTGAAAAGGTTTACAACTTACCAAATTAATTATTGCCCACTTGACCTAATAGTCACTTTCTGTCTGAATTTCCCACTCACCCCAAATTTGAAATTAATTTCACTATTACACACTATGACGTTTCCATTGTTCGAACTTCTAACCTGAACAACAATGAAAGAGGTCATCACGAAGCTTGATGCTTTGAAGATCTGTAAGGTTGAAGGCATCTAGCCAACACTTTCAGCATATTCTGACGTCACCCGAGTTCGTGACGCGTTACAATTCCAGTGATGACAACGATGGTGTGTGTTAGAAAAGGAAAAAGGAAAAAGGGTAGGTATTGCAATAAAAAGGAAAAAGAGAACGGGTAGGTATTGCAATAAAAAGGAAAGTAAAAGGAGTAAGAAAGGGCAATTGAAAAGGTTTACAACTTTACCAAATTAATTATTGCCCACTTGACCTAATAGTCACTTTCTGTCTGAATTTCCCACTCACCCCAAATTTGAAATTAATTTCACTATTACACACTATGATGTTTCCATTGTTCGAACTTCAACCTGAACAACAAGAAGAGGTCATCACGAAGCTTGATGCTTTGGAGATCTGTAAGTTGAAGGCATCTAGCCAACACTTTCAGCATCTTCTGACGTCACCCGAGTTCGTGACGCGTTACAATTCCAGTGATGACAACGATGGTGTGTGTTAGAAAAGGAAAAAGGAAAAAGGGTAGGTATTGCAATAAAAAGGAAAAAGAGAACGGGTAGGTATTGCAATAAAAAGGAAAGTAAAAGGAGTAAGAAAGGGCAATTGAAAAGGTTTACAACTTTACCAAATTAATTATTGCCCACTTGACCTAATAGTCACTTTCTGTCTGAATTTCCCACTCACCCCAAATTTGAAATTAATTTCACTATTACACACTATGATGTTTCCATTGTTCGAACTTCAACCTGAACAACAAGAAGAGGTCATCACGAAGCTTGATGCTTTGGAGATCTGTAAGTTGAAGGCATCTAGCCAACACTTTCAGCATCTTCTGACGTCACCCGAGTTCGTGACGCGTTACAATTCCAGTGATGACAACGATGGTGTGTGTTAGAAAAGGAAAAAGGAAAAAGGGTAGGTATTGCAATAAAAAGGAAAAAGAGAACGGGTAGGTATTGCAATAAAAAGGAAAGTAAAAGGAGTAAGAAAGGGCAATTGAAAAGGTTTACAACTTTACCAAATTAATTATTGCCCACTTGACCTAATAGTCACTTTCTGTCTGAATTTCCCACTCACCCCAAATTTGAAATTAATTTCACTATTACACTATGGCGTTTCCATTGTTCGAACTTCTAACCTGAACAACAAGAAGAGGTCATCACGAAGCTTGATGCTTTGGAGATCTGTAGGTTGAAGGCATCTAGCCAACACTTTCAGCATCTTCTGACGTCACCCGAGTTCGTGACGCGTTACAATTCCAGTGAAGACAACGGTGGTGTGTGTTAGAAAAGGAAAAAGGAAAAAGGGTAGGTATTGCAATAAAAAGGAAAAAGGGAACGGGTAGGTATTGCAATAAAAAGGAAAGTAAAAGGAGTAAGAAAGGGCAATTGAAAAGGTTTACAACTTTACCAAATTAATTATTGCCCACTTGACCTAATAGTCACTTTCTGTCTGAATTTCCCACTCACCCCAAATTTGAAATTAATTTCACTATTACACACTATGGCGTTTCCATTGTTCGAACTTCTACCTGAACAACAAGAAGAGGTCATCACGAAGCTTGATGCTTTGGAGATCTGTAGGTTGAAGGCATCTAGCCAACACTTTCAGCATCTTCTGACGTCACCCGAGTTCGTGACGCGTTACAATTCCAGTGAAGACAACGGTGGTGTGTGTTAGAAAAGGAAAAAGGAAAAAGGGTAGGTATTGCAATAAAAAGGAAAAAGAGAACGGGTAGGTATTGCAATAAAAAGGAAAGTAAAAGGAGTAAGAAAGGGCAATTGAAAAGGTTTACAACTTTACCAAATTAATTATTGCCCACTTGACCTAATAGTCACTTTCTGTCTGAATTTCCCACTCACCCCAAATTTGAAATTAATTTCACTATTACACACTATGACGTTTCCATTGTTCGAACTTCTACCTGAACAACAAGAAGAGGTCATCACGAAGCTTGATGCTTTGGAGATCTGTAGGTTGAAGGCATCTAGCCAACACTTTCAGCATCTTCTGACGTCACCCGAGTTCGTGACGCGTTACAATTCCAGTGAAGACAACGATGGTGTGTGTTAGAAAAGGAAAAAGGAAAAAGGGTAGGTATTGCAATAAAAAGGAAAAAGAGAACGGGTAGGTATTGCAATAAAAAGGAAAGTAAAAGGAGTAAGAAAGGGCAATTGAAAAGGTTTACAACTTTACCAAATTAATTATTGCCCACTTGACCTAATAGTCACTTTCTGTCTGAATTTCCCACTCACCCCAAATTTGAAATTAATTTCACTATTACACACTATGGCGTTTCCATTGTTCGAACTTCAACCTGAACAACAAGAAGAGGTCATCACGAAGCTTGATGCTTTGGAGATCTGTAAGTTGAAGGCATCTAGCCAACACTTTCAGCATCTTCTGACGTCACCCGAGTTCGTGACGCGTTACAATTCCAGTGATGACAACGATGGTGTGTGTTAGAAAAGGAAAAAGGAAAAAGGGTAGGTATTGCAATAAAAAGGAAAAAGAGAACGGGTAGGTATTGCAATAAAAAGGAAAGTAAAAGGAGTAAGAAAGGGCAATTGAAAAGGTTTACAACTTTACCAAATTAATTATTGCCCACTTGACCTAATAGTCACTTTCTGTCTGAATTTCCCACTCACCCCAAATTTGAAATTAATTTCACTATTACACACTATGAGTTTCCATTGTTCGAACTTCTACCTGAACAACAAGAAGAGGTCATCACGAAGCTTGATGCTTTGGAGATCTGTAGGTTGAAGGCATCTAGCCAACACTTTCAGCATCTTCTGACGTCACCCGAGTTCGTGACGCGTTACAATTCCAGTGAAGACAACGGTGGTGTGTGTTAGAAAAGGAAAAAGGAAAAAGGGTAGGTATTGCAATAAAAAGGAAAAAGGGAACGGGTAGGTATTGCAATAAAAAGGAAAGTAAAAGGAGTAAGAAAGGGCAATTGAAAAGGTTTACAACTTTACCAAATTAATTATTGCCCACTTGACCTAATAGTCACTTTCTGTCTGAATTTCCCACTCACCCCAAATTTGAAATTAATTTCACTATTACACACTATGGCGTTTCCATTGTTCGAACTTCTACCTGAACAACAAGAAGAGGTCATCACGAAGCTTGATGCTTTGGAGATCTGTAGGTTGAAGGCATCTAGCCAACACTTTCAGCATCTTCTGACGTCACCCGAGTTCGTGACGCGTTACAATTCCAGTGAAGACAACGGTGGTGTGTGTTAGAAAAGGAAAAAGGAAAAAGGGTAGGTATTGCAATAAAAAGGAAAAAGGAACGGGTAGGTAGTTGCAATAAAAAGGAAAGTAAAAGGAGTAAGAAAGGGCAATTGAAAAGGTTTACAACTTTACCAAATTAATTATTGCCCACTTGACCTAATAGTCACTTTCTGTCTGAATTTCCCACTCACCCCAAATTTGAAATTAATTTCACTATTACACACTATGGCGTTTCCATTGTTCGAACTTCTACCTGAACAACAAGAAGAGGTCATCACGAAGCTTGATGCTTTGGAGATCTGTAGGTTGAAGGCATCTAGCCAACACTTTCAGCATCTTCTGACGTCACCCGAGTTCGTGACGCGTTACAATTCCAGTGAATGACAACGGTGGTGTGTGTTAGAAAAGGAAAAAGGAAAAAGGGTAGGTATTGCAATAAAAAGGAAAAAGAGAACGGGTAGGTATTGCAATAAAAAGGAAAGTAAAAGGAGTAAGAAAGGGCAATTGAAAAGGTTTACAACTTTACCAAATTAATTATTGCCCACTTGACCTAATAGTCACTTTCTGTCTGAATTTCCCACTCACCCCAAATTTGAAATTAATTTCACTATTACACACTATGGCGTTTCCATTGTTCGAACTTCTACCTGAACAACAAGAAGAGGTCATCACGAAGCTTGATGCTTTGGAGATCTGTAGGTTGAAGGCATCTAGCCAACACTTTCAGCATCTTCTGACGTCACCCGAGTTCGTGACGCGTTACAATTCCAGTGAAGACAACGGTGGTGTGTGTTAGAAAAGGAAAAAGGAAAAGGGTAGGTATTGCAATAAAAAGGAAAAAGGGAACGGGTAGGTATTGCAATAAAAAGGAAAGTAAAAGGAGTAAGAAAGGGCAATTGAAAAGGTTTACAACTTTACCAAATTAATTATTGCCCACTTGACCTAATAGTCACTTTCTGTCTGAATTTCCCACTCACCCCAAATTTGAAATTAATTTCACTATTACACACTATGGCGTTTCCATTGTTCGAACTTCTACCTGAACAACAAGAAGAGGTCATCACGAAGCTTGATGCTTTGGAGATCTGTAGGTTGAAGGCATCTAGCCAACACTTTCAGCATCTTCTGACGTCACCCGAGTTCGTGACGCGTTACAATTCCAGTGAAGACAACGGTGGTGTGTGTTAGAAAAGGAAAAAGGAAAAAGGGTAGGTATTGCAATAAAAAGGAAAAAGGGAACGGGTAGGTAGTTGCAATAAAAAGGAAAGTAAAAGGAGTAAGAAAGGGCAATTGAAAAGGTTTACAACTTTACCAAATTAATTATTGCCCACTTGACCTAATAGTCACTTTCTGTCTGAATTTCCCACTCACCCCAAATTTGAAATTAATTTCACTATTACACACTATGGCGTTTCCATTGTTCGAACTTCTACCTGAACAACAAGAAGAGGTCATCACGAAGCTTGATGCTTTGGAGATCTGTAGTTGAAGGCATCTAGCCAACACTTTCAGCATCTTCTGACGTCACCCGAGTTCGTGACGCGTTACAATTCCAGTGAAGACAACGGTGGTGTGTGTTAGAAAAGGAAAAAGGAAAAAGGGTAGGTATTGCAATAAAAAGGAAAAAGGGAACGGGTAGGTATTGCAATAAAAAGGAAAGTAAAAGGAGTAAGAAAGGGCAATTGAAAAGGTTTACAACTTTACCAAATTAATTATTGCCCACTTGACCTAATAGTCACTTTCTGTCTGAATTTCCCACTCACCCCAAATTTGAAATTAATTTCACTATTACACACTATGGCGTTTCCATTGTTCGAACTTCTACCTGAACAACAAGAAGAGGTCATCACGAAGCTTGATGCTTTGGAGATCTGTAGGTTGAAGGCATCTAGCCAACACTTTCAGCATCTTCTGACGTCACCCGAGTTCGTGACGCGTTACAATTCCAGTGAAGACAACGGTGGTGTGTGTTAGAAAAGGAAAAAGGAAAAAGGGTAGGTATTGCAATAAAAAGGAAAAAGAGAACGGGTAGGTATTGCAATAAAAAGGAAAGTAAAAGGAGTAAGAAAGGGCAATTGAAAAGGTTTACAACTTTACCAAATTAATTATTGCCCACTTGACCTAATAGTCACTTTCTGTCTGAATTTCCCACTCACCCCAAATTTGAAATTAATTTCACTATTACACACTATGACGTTTCCATTGTTCGAACTTCTACCTGAACAACAAGAAGAGGTCATCACGAAGCTTGATGCTTTGGAGATCTGTAGGTTGAAGGCATCTAGCCAACACTTTCAGCATCTTCTGACGTCACCCGAGTTCGTGACGCGTTACAATTCCAGTGAAGACAACGGTGGTGTGTGTTAGAAAAGGAAAAAGGAAAAAGGGTAGGTATTGCAATAAAAAGGAAAAAGGGAACGGGTAGGTATTGCAATAAAAAGGAAAGTAAAAGGAGTAAGAAAGGGCAATTGAAAAGGTTTACAACTTTACCAAATTAATTATTGCCCACTTGACCTAATAGTCACTTTCTGTCTGAATTTCCCACTCACCCCAAATTTGAAATTAATTTCACTATTACACACTATGGCGTTTCCATTGTTCGAACTTCTACCTGAACAACAAGAAGAGGTCATCACGAAGCTTGATGCTTTGGAGATCTGTAGGTTGAAGGCATCTAGCCAACACTTTCAGCATCTTCTGACGTCACCCGAGTTCGTGACGCGTTACAATTCCAGTGAAGACAACGGTGGTGTGTGTTAGAAAAGGAAAAAGGAAAAAGGGTAGGTATTGCAATAAAAAGGAAAAAGGGAACGGGTAGGTATTGCAATAAAAAGGAAAGTAAAAGGAGTAAGAAAGGGCAATTGAAAAGGTTTACAACTTTACCAAATTAATTATTGCCCACTTGACCTAATAGTCACTTTCTGTCTGAATTTCCCACTCACCCCAAATTTGAAATTAATTTCACTATTACACACTATGGCGTTTCCATTGTTCGAACTTCTACCTGAACAACAAGAAGAGGTCATCACGAAGCTTGATGCTTTGGAGATCTGTAGGTTGAAGGCATCTAGCCAACACTTTCAGCATCTTCTGACGTCACCCGAGTTCGTGACGCGTTACAATTCCAGTGAAGACAACGGTGGTGTGTGTTAGAAAAGGAAAAAGGAAAAAGGGTAGGTATTGCAATAAAAAGGAAAAAGGGAACGGGTAGGTATTGCAATAAAAAGGAAAGTAAAAGGAGTAAGAAAGGGCAATTGAAAAGGTTTACAACTTTACCAAATTAATTATTGCCCACTTGACCTAATAGTCACTTTCTGTCTGAATTTCCCACTCACCCCAAATTTGAAATTAATTTCACTATTACACACTATGGCGTTTCCATTGTTCGAACTTCTACCTGAACAACAAGAAGAGGTCATCACGAAGCTTGATGCTTTGGAGATCTGTAGGTTGAAGGCATCTAGCCAACACTTTCAGCATCTTCTGACGTCACCCGAGTTCGTGACGCGTTACAATTCCAGTGAAGACAACGGTGGTGTGTGTTAGAAAAGGAAAAAGGGTAGGTATTGCAATAAAAAGGAAAAAGGGAACGGGTAGGTATTGCAATAAAAAGGAAAGTAAAAGGAGTAAGAAAGGGCAATTGAAAAGGTTTACAACTTTACCAAATTAATTATTGCCCACTTGACCTAATAGTCACTTTCTGTCTGAATTTCCCACTCACCCCAAATTTGAAATTAATTTCACTATTACACACTATGGCGTTTCCATTGTTCGAACTTCTACCTGAACAACAAGAAGAGGTCATCACGAAGCTTGATGCTTTGGAGATCTGTAGGTTGAAGGCATCTAGCCAACACTTTCAGCATCTTCTGACGTCACCCGAGTTCGTGACGCGTTACAATTCCAGTGAAGACAACGGTGGTGTGTGTTAGAAAAGGAAAAAGGAAAAAGGGTAGGTATTGCAATAAAAAGGAAAAAGGGAACGGGTAGGTATTGCAATAAAAAGGAAAGTAAAAGGAGTAAGAAAGGGCAATTGAAAAGGTTTACAACTTTACCAAATTAATTATTGCCCACTTGACCTAATAGTCACTTTCTGTCTGAATTTCCCACTCACCCCAAATTTGAAATTAATTTCACTATTACACACTATGGCGTTTCCATTGTTCGAACTTCTACCTGAACAACAAGAAGAGGTCATCACGAAGCTTGATGCTTTGGAGATCTGTAGGTTGAAGGCATCTAGCCAACACTTTCAGCATCTTCTGACGTCACCCGAGTTCGTGACGCGTTACAATTCCAGTGAAGACAACGGTGGTGTGTGTTAGAAAAGGAAAAAGGAAAAAGGGTAGGTATTGCAATAAAAAGGAAAAAGGGAACGGGTAGGTATTGCAATAAAAAGGAAAGTAAAAGGAGTAAGAAAGGGCAATTGAAAAGGTTTACAACTTTACCAAATTAATTATTGCCCACTTGACCTAATAGTCACTTTCTGTCTGAATTTCCCACTCACCCCAAATTTGAAATTAATTTCACTATTACACACTATGGCGTTTCCATTGTTCGAACTTCTACCTGAACAACAAGAAGAGGTCATCACGAAGCTTGATGCTTTGGAGATCTGTAGGTTGAAGGCATCTAGCCAACACTTTCAGCATCTTCTGACGTCACCCGAGTTCGTGACGCGTTACAATTCCAGTGAAGACAACGGTGGTGTGTGTTAGAAAGGAAAAAGGAAAAAGGGTAGGTATTGCAATAAAAAGGAAAAAGAGAACGGGTAGGTATTGCAATAAAAAGGAAAGTAAAAGGAGTAAGAAAGGGCAATTGAAAAGGTTTACAACTTTACCAAATTAATTATTGCCCACTTGACCTAATAGTCACTTTCTGTCTGAATTTCCCACTCACCCCAAATTTGAAATTAATTTCACTATTACACACTATGGCGTTTCCATTGTTCGAACTTCTACCTGAACAACAAGAAGAGGTCATCACGAAGCTTGATGCTTTGGAGATCTGTAGGTTGAAGGCATCTAGCCAACACTTTCAGCATCTTCTGACGTCACCCGAGTTCGTGACGCGTTACAATTCCAGTGAAGACAACGGTGGTGTGTGTTAGAAAAGGAAAAAGGAAAAAGGGTAGGTATTGCAATAAAAAGGAAAAAGGGAACGGGTAGGTATTGCAATAAAAAGGAAAGTAAAAGGAGTAAGAAAGGGCAATTGAAAAGGTTTACAACTTTACCAAATTAATTATTGCCCACTTGACCTAATAGTCACTTTCTGTCTGAATTTCCCACTCACCCCAAATTTGAAATTAATTTCACTATTACACACTATGGCTGTTTCCATTGTTCGAACTTCTACCTGAACAACAAGAAGAGGTCATCACGAAGCTTGATGCTTTGGAGATCTGTAGGTTGAAGGCATCTAGCCAACACTTTCAGCATCTTCTGACGTCACCCGAGTTCGTGACGCGTTACAATTCCAGTGAAGACAACGGTGGTGTGTGTTAGAAAAGGAAAAAGGAAAAAGGGTAGGTATTGCAATAAAAAGGAAAAAGGGAACGGGTAGGTATTGCAATAAAAAGGAAAGTAAAAGGAGTAAGAAAGGGCAATTGAAAAGGTTTACAACTTTACCAAATTAATTATTGCCCACTTGACCTAATAGTCACTTTCTGTCTGAATTTCCCACTCACCCCAAATTTGAAATTAATTTCACTATTACACACTATGGCGTTTCCATTGTTCGAACTTCTACCTGAACAACAAGAAGAGGTCATCACGAAGCTTGATGCTTGGAGATCTGTAGGTTGAAGGCATCTAGCCAACACTTTCAGCATCTTCTGACGTCACCCGAGTTCGTGACGCGTTACAATTCCAGTGAAGACAACGGTGGTGTGTGTTAGAAAAGGAAAAGGAAAAAGGGTAGGTATTGCAATAAAAAGGAAAAAGAGGAACGGGTAGGTATTGCAATAAAAAGGAAAGTAAAAGGAGTAAGAAAGGGCAATTGAAAAGGTTTACAACTTTACCAAATTAATTATTGCCCACTTGACCTAATAGTCACTTTCTGTCTGAATTTCCCACTCACCCCAAATTTGAAATTAATTTCACTATTACACACTATGGCGTTTCCATTGTTCGAACTTCTACCTGAACAACAAGAAGAGGTCATCACGAAGCTTGATGCTTTGGAGATCTGTAGGTTGAAGGCATCTAGCCAACACTTTCAGCATCTTCTGACGTCACCCGAGTTCGTGACGCGTTACAATTCCAGTGAAGACAACGGTGGTGTGTGTTAGAAAAGGAAAAAGGAAAAAGGGTAGGTATTGCAATAAAAAGGAAAAAGGAACGGGTAGGTATTGCAATAAAAAGGAAAGTAAAAGGAGTAAGAAAGGGCAATTGAAAAGGTTTACAACTTTACCAAATTAATTATTGCCCACTTGACCTAATAGTCACTTTCTGTCTGAATTTCCCACTCACCCCAAATTTGAAATTAATTTCACTATTACACACTATGGCGTTTCCATTGTTCGAACTTCTACCTGAACAACAAGAAGAGGTCATCACGAAGCTTGATGCTTTGGAGATCTGTAAGGTTGAAGGCATCTAGCCAACACTTTCAGCATCTTCTGACGTCACCCGAGTTCGTGACGCGTTACAATTCCAGTGAAGACAACGGTGGTGTGTGTTAGAAAAGGAAAAAGGAAAAAGGGTAGGTATTGCAATAAAAAGGAAAAAGAGAACGGGTAGGTATTGCAATAAAAAGGAAAGTAAAAGGAGTAAGAAAGGGCAATTGAAAAGGTTTACAACTTTACCAAATTAATTATTGCCCACTTGACCTAATAGTCACTTTCTGTCTGAATTTCCCACTCACCCCAAATTTGAAATTAATTTCACTATTACACACTATGGCGTTTCCATTGTTCGAACTTCTACCTGAACAACAAGAAGAGGTCATCACGAAGCTTGATGCTTTGGAGATCTGTAGGTTGAAGGCATCTAGCCAACACTTTCAGCATCTTCTGACGTCACCCGAGTTCGTGACGCGTTACAATTCCAGTGAAGGACAACGGTGGTGTGTGTTAGAAAAGGAAAAAGGAAAAAGGGTAGGTATTGCAATAAAAAGGAAAAAGGAACGGGTAGGTATTGCAATAAAAAGGAAAGTAAAAGGAGTAAGAAAGGGCAATTGAAAAGGTTTACAACTTTACCAAATTAATTATTGCCCACTTGACCTAATAGTCACTTTCTGTCTGAATTTCCCACTCACCCCAAATTTGAAATTAATTTCACTATTACACACTATGCGTTTCCATTGTTCGAACTTCTACCTGAACAACAAGAAGAGGTCATCACGAAGCTTGATGCTTTGGAGATCTGTAGGTTGAAGGCATCTAGCCAACACTTTCAGCATCTTCTGACGTCACCCGAGTTCGTGACGCGTTACAATTCCAGTGATGACAACGGATGGTGTGTGTTAGAAAAGGAAAAAGGAAAAAAGGGTAGGTATTGCAATAAAAAGGAAAAAGAGAACGGGTAGGTATTGCAATAAAAAGGAAAGTAAAAGGAGTAAGAAAGGGCAATTGAAAAGGTTTACAACTTTACCAAATTAATTATTGCCCACTTGACCTAATAGTCACTTTCTGTCTGAATTTCCCACTCACCCCAAATTTGAAATTAATTTCACTATTACACACTATGATGTTTCCATTGTTCGAACTTCAACCTGAACAACAAGAAGAGGTCATCACGAAGCTTGATGCTTTGGAGATCTGTAAGTTGAAGGCATCTAGCCAACACTTTCAGCATCTTCTGACGTCACCCCGAGTTCGTGACGCGTTACAATTCCAGTGATGACAACGATGGTGTGTGTTAGAAAAGGAAAAAGGAAAAAGGGTAGGTATTGCAATAAAAAGGAAAAAGAGAACGGGTAGGTATTGCAATAAAAAGGAAAGTAAAAGGAGTAAGAAAGGGCAATTGAAAAGGTTTACAACTTTACCAAATTAATTATTGCCCACTTGACCTAATAGTCACTTTCTGTCTGAATTTCCCACTCACCCCAAATTTGAAATTAATTTCACTATTACACACTATGACTTTTCCATTGTTCGAACTTCAACCTGAACAACAAGAAGAGGTCATCACGAAGCTTGATGCTTTGGAGATCTGTAAGTTGAAGGCATCTAGCCAACACTTTCAGCATCTTCTGACGTCACCCGAGTTCGTGACGCGTTACAATTCCAGTGATGACAACGATGGTGTGTGTTAGAAAAGGAAAAAGGAAAAAGGGTAGGTATTGCAATAAAAAGGAAAAAGAGAAC
>BPTQ01000007.1:313930355-314131532 GCA_019973895.1 Chrysanthemum seticuspe
ACACCTATGGCGTTTCCATTGTTCGAACTTCTTACCTGAACAACAAGAAGAGGTCATCACGAAGCTTGATGCTTTGGAGATCTGTAGGTTGAAGGCATCTAGCCAACACTTTCAGCATCTTCTGACGTCACCCGAGTTCGTGACGCGTTACAATTCCAGTGAAGAAAACGGTGGTGTGTGTTAGAAAAGGAAAAGAAAAAAGGGTAGGTATTGCAATAAAAAGGAAAAAGGGAACGGGTAGGTATTGCAATAAAAAGGAAAGTAAAAGGAGTAAGAAAGGGCAATTGAAAAGGTTTACAACTTTACCAAATTAATTATTGCCCACTTGACCTAATAGTCACTTTCTGTCTGAATTTCCCACTCACCCCAAATTTGAAATTAATTTCACTATTACACACTATGGCGTTTCCATTGTTCGAACTTCTACCTGAACAACAAGAAGAGGTCATCACGAAGCTTGATGCTTTGGAGATCTGTAGGTTGAAGGCATCTAGCCAACACTTTCAGCATCTTCTGACGTCACCCGAGTTCGTGACGCGTTACAATTCCAGTGAAGACAACGGTGGTGTGTGTTAGAAAAGGAAAAAGGAAAAAGGGTAGGTATTGCAATAAAAAGGAAAAAGGGAACGGGTAGGTATTGCAATAAAAAGGAAAGTAAAAGGAGTAAGAAAGGGCAATTGAAAAGGTTTACAACTTTACCAAATTAATTATTGCCCACTTGACCTAATAGTCACTTTCTGTCTGAATTTCCCACTCACCCCAAATTTGAAATTAATTTCACTATTACACACTATGGCGTTTCCATTGTTCGAACTTCTACCTGAACAACAAGAAGAGGTCATCACGAAGCTTGATGCTTTGGAGATCTGTAGGTTGAAGGCATCTAGCCAACACTTTCAGCATCTTCTGACGTCACCCGAGTTCGTGACGCGTTACAATTCCAGTGAAGACAACGGTGGTGTGTGTTAGAAAAGGAAAAAGGAAAAAGGGTAGGTATTGCAATAAAAAGGAAAAAGGGAACGGGTAGGTATTGCAATAAAAAGGAAAGTAAAAGGAGTAAGAAAGGGCAATTGAAAAGGTTTACAACTTTACCAAATTAATTATTGCCCACTTGACCTAATAGTCACTTTCTGTCTGAATTTCCCACTCACCCCAAATTTGAAATTAATTTCACTATTACACACTATGGCGTTTCCATTGTTCGAACTTCTACCTGAACAACAAGAAGAGGTCATCACGAAGCTTGATGCTTTGGAGATCTGTAGGTTGAAGGCATCTAGCCAACACTTTCAGCATCTTCTGACGTCACCCGAGTTCGTGACGCGTTACAATTCCAGTGAAGACAACGGTGGTGTGTGTTAGAAAAGGAAAAAGGAAAAAGGGTAGGTATTGCAATAAAAAGGAAAAAGGGAACGGGTAGGTATTGCAATAAAAAGGAAAGTAAAAGGAGTAAGAAAGGGCAATTGAAAAGGTTTACAACTTTACCAAATTAATTATTGCCCACTTGACCTAATAGTCACTTTCTGTCTGAATTTCCCACTCACCCCAAATTTGAAATTAATTTCACTATTACACACTATGGCGTTTCCATTGTTCGAACTTCTACCTGAACAACAAGAAGAGGTCATCACGAAGCTTGATGCTTTGGAGATCTGTAGGTTGAAGGCATCTAGCCAACACTTTCAGCATCTTCTGACGTCACCCGAGTTCGTGACGCGTTACAATTCCAGTGAAGACAACGGTGGTGTGTGTTAGAAAAGGAAAAAGGAAAAAGGGTAGGTATTGCAATAAAAAGGAAAAAGGGAACGGGTAGGTATTGCAATAAAAAGGAAAGTAAAAGGAGTAAGAAAGGGCAATTGAAAAGGTTTACAACTTTACCAAATTAATTATTGCCCACTTGACCTAATAGTCACTTTCTGTCTGAATTTCCCACTCACCCCAAATTTGAAATTAATTTCACTATTACACACTATGGCGTTTCCATTGTTCGAACTTCTACCTGAACAACAAGAAGAGGTCATCACGAAGCTTGATGCTTTGGAGATCTGTAGGTTGAAGGCATCTAGCCAACACTTTCAGCATCTTCTGACGTCACCCGAGTTCGTGACGCGTTACAATTCCAGTGAAGACAACGGTGGTGTGTGTTAGAAAAGGAAAAAGGAAAAAGGGTAGGTATTGCAATAAAAAGGAAAAAGGGAACGGGTAGGTATTGCAATAAAAAGGAAAGTAAAAGGAGTAAGAAAGGGCAATTGAAAAGGTTTACAACTTTACCAAATTAATTATTGCCCACTTGACCTAATAGTCACTTTCTGTCTGAATTTCCCACTCACCCCAAATTTGAAATTAATTTCACTATTACACACTATGGCGTTTCCATTGTTCGAACTTCTACCTGAACAACAAGAAGAGGTCATCACGAAGCTTGATGCTTTGGAGATCTGTAGGTTGAAGGCATCTAGCCAACACTTTCAGCATCTTCTGACGTCACCCGAGTTCGTGACGCGTTACAATTCCAGTGAAGACAACGGTGGTGTGTGTTAGAAAAGGAAAAAGGAAAAAGGGTAGGTATTGCAATAAAAAGGAAAAAGGGAACGGGTAGGTATTGCAATAAAAAGGAAAGTAAAAGGAGTAAGAAAGGGCAATTGAAAAGGTTTACAACTTTACCAAATTAATTATTGCCCACTTGACCTAATAGTCACTTTCTGTCTGAATTTCCCACTCACCCCAAATTTGAAATTAATTTCACTATTACACACTATGGCGTTTCCATTGTTCGAACTTCTACCTGAACAACAAGAAGAGGTCATCACGAAGCTTGATGCTTTGGAGATCTGTAGGTTGAAGGCATCTAGCCAACACTTTCAGCATCTTCTGACGTCACCCGAGTTCGTGACGCGTTACAATTCCAGTGAAGACAACGGTGGTGTGTGTTAGAAAAGGAAAAAGGAAAAAGGGTAGGTATTGCAATAAAAAGGAAAAAGGGAACGGGTAGGTATTGCAATAAAAAGGAAAGTAAAAGGAGTAAGAAAGGGCAATTGAAAAGGTTTACAACTTTACCAAATTAATTATTGCCCACTTGACCTAATAGTCACTTTCTGTCTGAATTTCCCACTCACCCCAAATTTGAAATTAATTTCACTATTACACACTATGGCGTTTCCATTGTTCGAACTTCTACCTGAACAACAAGAAGAGGTCATCACGAAGCTTGATGCTTTGGAGATCTGTAGGTTGAAGGCATCTAGCCAACACTTTCAGCATCTTCTGACGTCACCCGAGTTCGTGACGCGTTACAATTCCAGTGAAGACAACGGTGGTGTGTGTTAGAAAAGGAAAAAGGAAAAAGGGTAGGTATTGCAATAAAAAGGAAAAAGGGAACGGGTAGGTATTGCAATAAAAAGGAAAGTAAAAGGAGTAAGAAAGGGCAATTGAAAAGGTTTACAACTTTACCAAATTAATTATTGCCCACTTGACCTAATAGTCACTTTCTGTCTGAATTTCCCACTCACCCCAAATTTGAAATTAATTTCACTATTACACACTATGGCGTTTCCATTGTTCGAACTTCTACCTGAACAACAAGAAGAGGTCATCACGAAGCTTGATGCTTTGGAGATCTGTAGGTTGAAGGCATCTAGCCAACACTTTCAGCATCTTCTGACGTCACCCGAGTTCGTGACGCGTTACAATTCCAGTGAAGACAACGGTGGTGTGTGTTAGAAAAGGAAAAAGGAAAAAGGGTAGGTATTGCAATAAAAAGGAAAAAGGGAACGGGTAGGTATTGCAATAAAAAGGAAAGTAAAAGGAGTAAGAAAGGGCAATTGAAAAGGTTTACAACTTTACCAAATTAATTATTGCCCACTTGACCTAATAGTCACTTTCTGTCTGAATTTCCCACTCACCCCAAATTTGAAATTAATTTCACTATTACACACTATGGCGTTTCCATTGTTCGAACTTCTACCTGAACAACAAGAAGAGGTCATCACGAAGCTTGATGCTTTGGAGATCTGTAGGTTGAAGGCATCTAGCCAACACTTTCAGCATCTTCTGACGTCACCCGAGTTCGTGACGCGTTACAATTCCAGTGAAGACAACGGTGGTGTGTGTTAGAAAAGGAAAAAGGAAAAAGGGTAGGTATTGCAATAAAAAGGAAAAAGGGAACGGGTAGGTATTGCAATAAAAAGGAAAGTAAAAGGAGTAAGAAAGGGCAATTGAAAAGGTTTACAACTTTACCAAATTAATTATTGCCCACTTGACCTAATAGTCACTTTCTGTCTGAATTTCCCACTCACCCCAAATTTGAAATTAATTTCACTATTACACACTATGGCGTTTCCATTGTTCGAACTTCTACCTGAACAACAAGAAGAGGTCATCACGAAGCTTGATGCTTTGGAGATCTGTAGGTTGAAGGCATCTAGCCAACACTTTCAGCATCTTCTGACGTCACCCGAGTTCGTGACGCGTTACAATTCCAGTGAAGACAACGGTGGTGTGTGTTAGAAAAGGAAAAAGGAAAAAGGGTAGGTATTGCAATAAAAAGGAAAAAGGGAACGGGTAGGTATTGCAATAAAAAGGAAAGTAAAAGGAGTAAGAAAGGGCAATTGAAAAGGTTTACAACTTTACCAAATTAATTATTGCCCACTTGACCTAATAGTCACTTTCTGTCTGAATTTCCCACTCACCCCAAATTTGAAATTAATTTCACTATTACACACTATGGCGTTTCCATTGTTCGAACTTCTACCTGAACAACAAGAAGAGGTCATCACGAAGCTTGATGCTTTGGAGATCTGTAGGTTGAAGGCATCTAGCCAACACTTTCAGCATCTTCTGACGTCACCCGAGTTCGTGACGCGTTACAATTCCAGTGAAGACAACGGTGGTGTGTGTTAGAAAAGGAAAAAGGAAAAAGGGTAGGTATTGCAATAAAAAGGAAAAAGGGAACGGGTAGGTATTGCAATAAAAAGGAAAGTAAAAGGAGTAAGAAAGGGCAATTGAAAAGGTTTACAACTTTACCAAATTAATTATTGCCCACTTGACCTAATAGTCACTTTCTGTCTGAATTTCCCACTCACCCCAAATTTGAAATTAATTTCACTATTACACACTATGGCGTTTCCATTGTTCGAACTTCTACCTGAACAACAAGAAGAGGTCATCACGAAGCTTGATGCTTTGGAGATCTGTAGGTTGAAGGCATCTAGCCAACACTTTCAGCATCTTCTGACGTCACCCGAGTTCGTGACGCGTTACAATTCCAGTGAAGACAACGGTGGTGTGTGTTAGAAAAGGAAAAAGGAAAAAGGGTAGGTATTGCAATAAAAAGGAAAAAGGGAACGGGTAGGTATTGCAATAAAAAGGAAAGTAAAAGGAGTAAGAAAGGGCAATTGAAAAGGTTTACAACTTTACCAAATTAATTATTGCCCACTTGACCTAATAGTCACTTTCTGTCTGAATTTCCCACTCACCCCAAATTTGAAATTAATTTCACTATTACACACTATGGCGTTTCCATTGTTCGAACTTCTACCTGAACAACAAGAAGAGGTCATCACGAAGCTTGATGCTTTGGAGATCTGTAGGTTGAAGGCATCTAGCCAACACTTTCAGCATCTTCTGACGTCACCCGAGTTCGTGACGCGTTACAATTCCAGTGAAGACAACGGTGGTGTGTGTTAGAAAAGGAAAAAGGAAAAAGGGTAGGTATTGCAATAAAAAGGAAAAAGGGAACGGGTAGGTATTGCAATAAAAAGGAAAGTAAAAGGAGTAAGAAAGGGCAATTGAAAAGGTTTACAACTTTACCAAATTAATTATTGCCCACTTGACCTAATAGTCACTTTCTGTCTGAATTTCCCACTCACCCCAAATTTGAAATTAATTTCACTATTACACACTATGGCGTTTCCATTGTTCGAACTTCTACCTGAACAACAAGAAGAGGTCATCACGAAGCTTGATGCTTTGGAGATCTGTAGGTTGAAGGCATCTAGCCAACACTTTCAGCATCTTCTGACGTCACCCGAGTTCGTGACGCGTTACAATTCCAGTGAAGACAACGGTGGTGTGTGTTAGAAAAGGAAAAAGGAAAAAGGGTAGGTATTGCAATAAAAAGGAAAAAGGGAACGGGTAGGTATTGCAATAAAAAGGAAAGTAAAAGGAGTAAGAAAGGGCAATTGAAAAGGTTTACAACTTTACCAAATTAATTATTGCCCACTTGACCTAATAGTCACTTTCTGTCTGAATTTCCCACTCACCCCAAATTTGAAATTAATTTCACTATTACACACTATGGCGTTTCCATTGTTCGAACTTCTACCTGAACAACAAGAAGAGGTCATCACGAAGCTTGATGCTTTGGAGATCTGTAGGTTGAAGGCATCTAGCCAACACTTTCAGCATCTTCTGACGTCACCCGAGTTCGTGACGCGTTACAATTCCAGTGAAGACAACGGTGGTGTGTGTTAGAAAAGGAAAAAGGAAAAAGGGTAGGTATTGCAATAAAAAGGAAAAAGGGAACGGGTAGGTATTGCAATAAAAAGGAAAGTAAAAGGAGTAAGAAAGGGCAATTGAAAAGGTTTACAACTTTACCAAATTAATTATTGCCCACTTGACCTAATAGTCACTTTCTGTCTGAATTTCCCACTCACCCCAAATTTGAAATTAATTTCACTATTACACACTATGGCGTTTCCATTGTTCGAACTTCTACCTGAACAACAAGAAGAGGTCATCACGAAGCTTGATGCTTTGGAGATCTGTAGGTTGAAGGCATCTAGCCAACACTTTCAGCATCTTCTGACGTCACCCGAGTTCGTGACGCGTTACAATTCCAGTGAAGACAACGGTGGTGTGTGTTAGAAAAGGAAAAAGGAAAAAGGGTAGGTATTGCAATAAAAAGGAAAAAGGGAACGGGTAGGTATTGCAATAAAAAGGAAAGTAAAAGGAGTAAGAAAGGGCAATTGAAAAGGTTTACAACTTTACCAAATTAATTATTGCCCACTTGACCTAATAGTCACTTTCTGTCTGAATTTCCCACTCACCCCAAATTTGAAATTAATTTCACTATTACACACTATGGCGTTTCCATTGTTCGAACTTCTACCTGAACAACAAGAAGAGGTCATCACGAAGCTTGATGCTTTGGAGATCTGTAGGTTGAAGGCATCTAGCCAACACTTTCAGCATCTTCTGACGTCACCCGAGTTCGTGACGCGTTACAATTCCAGTGAAGACAACGGTGGTGTGTGTTAGAAAAGGAAAAAGGAAAAAGGGTAGGTATTGCAATAAAAAGGAAAAAGGGAACGGGTAGGTATTGCAATAAAAAGGAAAGTAAAAGGAGTAAGAAAGGGCAATTGAAAAGGTTTACAACTTTACCAAATTAATTATTGCCCACTTGACCTAATAGTCACTTTCTGTCTGAATTTCCCACTCACCCCAAATTTGAAATTAATTTCACTATTACACACTATGGCGTTTCCATTGTTCGAACTTCTACCTGAACAACAAGAAGAGGTCATCACGAAGCTTGATGCTTTGGAGATCTGTAGGTTGAAGGCATCTAGCCAACACTTTCAGCATCTTCTGACGTCACCCGAGTTCGTGACGCGTTACAATTCCAGTGAAGACAACGGTGGTGTGTGTTAGAAAAGGAAAAAGGAAAAAGGGTAGGTATTGCAATAAAAAGGAAAAAGGGAACGGGTAGGTATTGCAATAAAAAGGAAAGTAAAAGGAGTAAGAAAGGGCAATTGAAAAGGTTTACAACTTTACCAAATTAATTATTGCCCACTTGACCTAATAGTCACTTTCTGTCTGAATTTCCCACTCACCCCAAATTTGAAATTAATTTCACTATTACACACTATGGCGTTTCCATTGTTCGAACTTCTACCTGAACAACAAGAAGAGGTCATCACGAAGCTTGATGCTTTGGAGATCTGTAGGTTGAAGGCATCTAGCCAACACTTTCAGCATCTTCTGACGTCACCCGAGTTCGTGACGCGTTACAATTCCAGTGAAGACAACGGTGGTGTGTGTTAGAAAAGGAAAAAGGAAAAAGGGTAGGTATTGCAATAAAAAGGAAAAAGGGAACGGGTAGGTATTGCAATAAAAAGGAAAGTAAAAGGAGTAAGAAAGGGCAATTGAAAAGGTTTACAACTTTACCAAATTAATTATTGCCCACTTGACCTAATAGTCACTTTCTGTCTGAATTTCCCACTCACCCCAAATTTGAAATTAATTTCACTATTACACACTATGGCGTTTCCATTGTTCGAACTTCTACCTGAACAACAAGAAGAGGTCATCACGAAGCTTGATGCTTTGGAGATCTGTAGGTTGAAGGCATCTAGCCAACACTTTCAGCATCTTCTGACGTCACCCGAGTTCGTGACGCGTTACAATTCCAGTGAAGACAACGGTGGTGTGTGTTAGAAAAGGAAAAAGGAAAAAGGGTAGGTATTGCAATAAAAAGGAAAAAGGGAACGGGTAGGTATTGCAATAAAAAGGAAAGTAAAAGGAGTAAGAAAGGGCAATTGAAAAGGTTTACAACTTTACCAAATTAATTATTGCCCACTTGACCTAATAGTCACTTTCTGTCTGAATTTCCCACTCACCCCAAATTTGAAATTAATTTCACTATTACACACTATGGCGTTTCCATTGTTCGAACTTCTACCTGAACAACAAGAAGAGGTCATCACGAAGCTTGATGCTTTGGAGATCTGTAGGTTGAAGGCATCTAGCCAACACTTTCAGCATCTTCTGACGTCACCCGAGTTCGTGACGCGTTACAATTCCAGTGAAGACAACGGTGGTGTGTGTTAGAAAAGGAAAAAGGAAAAAGGGTAGGTATTGCAATAAAAAGGAAAAAGGGAACGGGTAGGTATTGCAATAAAAAGGAAAGTAAAAGGAGTAAGAAAGGGCAATTGAAAAGGTTTACAACTTTACCAAATTAATTATTGCCCACTTGACCTAATAGTCACTTTCTGTCTGAATTTCCCACTCACCCCAAATTTGAAATTAATTTCACTATTACACACTATGGCGTTTCCATTGTTCGAACTTCTACCTGAACAACAAGAAGAGGTCATCACGAAGCTTGATGCTTTGGAGATCTGTAGGTTGAAGGCATCTAGCCAACACTTTCAGCATCTTCTGACGTCACCCGAGTTCGTGACGCGTTACAATTCCAGTGAAGACAACGGTGGTGTGTGTTAGAAAAGGAAAAAGGAAAAAGGGTAGGTATTGCAATAAAAAGGAAAAAGGGAACGGGTAGGTATTGCAATAAAAAGGAAAGTAAAAGGAGTAAGAAAGGGCAATTGAAAAGGTTTACAACTTTACCAAATTAATTATTGCCCACTTGACCTAATAGTCACTTTCTGTCTGAATTTCCCACTCACCCCAAATTTGAAATTAATTTCACTATTACACACTATGGCGTTTCCATTGTTCGAACTTCTACCTGAACAACAAGAAGAGGTCATCACGAAGCTTGATGCTTTGGAGATCTGTAGGTTGAAGGCATCTAGCCAACACTTTCAGCATCTTCTGACGTCACCCGAGTTCGTGACGCGTTACAATTCCAGTGAAGACAACGGTGGTGTGTGTTAGAAAAGGAAAAAGGAAAAAGGGTAGGTATTGCAATAAAAAGGAAAAAGGGAACGGGTAGGTATTGCAATAAAAAGGAAAGTAAAAGGAGTAAGAAAGGGCAATTGAAAAGGTTTACAACTTTACCAAATTAATTATTGCCCACTTGACCTAATAGTCACTTTCTGTCTGAATTTCCCACTCACCCCAAATTTGAAATTAATTTCACTATTACACACTATGGCGTTTCCATTGTTCGAACTTCTACCTGAACAACAAGAAGAGGTCATCACGAAGCTTGATGCTTTGGAGATCTGTAGGTTGAAGGCATCTAGCCAACACTTTCAGCATCTTCTGACGTCACCCGAGTTCGTGACGCGTTACAATTCCAGTGAAGACAACGGTGGTGTGTGTTAGAAAAGGAAAAAGGAAAAAGGGTAGGTATTGCAATAAAAAGGAAAAAGGGAACGGGTAGGTATTGCAATAAAAAGGAAAGTAAAAGGAGTAAGAAAGGGCAATTGAAAAGGTTTACAACTTTACCAAATTAATTATTGCCCACTTGACCTAATAGTCACTTTCTGTCTGAATTTCCCACTCACCCCAAATTTGAAATTAATTTCACTATTACACACTATGGCGTTTCCATTGTTCGAACTTCTACCTGAACAACAAGAAGAGGTCATCACGAAGCTTGATGCTTTGGAGATCTGTAGGTTGAAGGCATCTAGCCAACACTTTCAGCATCTTCTGACGTCACCCGAGTTCGTGACGCGTTACAATTCCAGTGAAGACAACGGTGGTGTGTGTTAGAAAAGGAAAAAGGAAAAAGGGTAGGTATTGCAATAAAAAGGAAAAAGGGAACGGGTAGGTATTGCAATAAAAAGGAAAGTAAAAGGAGTAAGAAAGGGCAATTGAAAAGGTTTACAACTTTACCAAATTAATTATTGCCCACTTGACCTAATAGTCACTTTCTGTCTGAATTTCCCACTCACCCCAAATTTGAAATTAATTTCACTATTACACACTATGGCGTTTCCATTGTTCGAACTTCTACCTGAACAACAAGAAGAGGTCATCACGAAGCTTGATGCTTTGGAGATCTGTAGGTTGAAGGCATCTAGCCAACACTTTCAGCATCTTCTGACGTCACCCGAGTTCGTGACGCGTTACAATTCCAGTGAAGACAACGGTGGTGTGTGTTAGAAAAGGAAAAAGGAAAAAGGGTAGGTATTGCAATAAAAAGGAAAAAGGGAACGGGTAGGTATTGCAATAAAAAGGAAAGTAAAAGGAGTAAGAAAGGGCAATTGAAAAGGTTTACAACTTTACCAAATTAATTATTGCCCACTTGACCTAATAGTCACTTTCTGTCTGAATTTCCCACTCACCCCAAATTTGAAATTAATTTCACTATTACACACTATGGCGTTTCCATTGTTCGAACTTCTACCTGAACAACAAGAAGAGGTCATCACGAAGCTTGATGCTTTGGAGATCTGTAGGTTGAAGGCATCTAGCCAACACTTTCAGCATCTTCTGACGTCACCCGAGTTCGTGACGCGTTACAATTCCAGTGAAGACAACGGTGGTGTGTGTTAGAAAAGGAAAAAGGAAAAAGGGTAGGTATTGCAATAAAAAGGAAAAAGGGAACGGGTAGGTATTGCAATAAAAAGGAAAGTAAAAGGAGTAAGAAAGGGCAATTGAAAAGGTTTACAACTTTACCAAATTAATTATTGCCCACTTGACCTAATAGTCACTTTCTGTCTGAATTTCCCACTCACCCCAAATTTGAAATTAATTTCACTATTACACACTATGGCGTTTCCATTGTTCGAACTTCTACCTGAACAACAAGAAGAGGTCATCACGAAGCTTGATGCTTTGGAGATCTGTAGGTTGAAGGCATCTAGCCAACACTTTCAGCATCTTCTGACGTCACCCGAGTTCGTGACGCGTTACAATTCCAGTGAAGACAACGGTGGTGTGTGTTAGAAAAGGAAAAAGGAAAAAGGGTAGGTATTGCAATAAAAAGGAAAAAGGGAACGGGTAGGTATTGCAATAAAAAGGAAAGTAAAAGGAGTAAGAAAGGGCAATTGAAAAGGTTTACAACTTTACCAAATTAATTATTGCCCACTTGACCTAATAGTCACTTTCTGTCTGAATTTCCCACTCACCCCAAATTTGAAATTAATTTCACTATTACACACTATGGCGTTTCCATTGTTCGAACTTCTACCTGAACAACAAGAAGAGGTCATCACGAAGCTTGATGCTTTGGAGATCTGTAGGTTGAAGGCATCTAGCCAACACTTTCAGCATCTTCTGACGTCACCCGAGTTCGTGACGCGTTACAATTCCAGTGAAGACAACGGTGGTGTGTGTTAGAAAAGGAAAAAGGAAAAAGGGTAGGTATTGCAATAAAAAGGAAAAAGGGAACGGGTAGGTATTGCAATAAAAAGGAAAGTAAAAGGAGTAAGAAAGGGCAATTGAAAAGGTTTACAACTTTACCAAATTAATTATTGCCCACTTGACCTAATAGTCACTTTCTGTCTGAATTTCCCACTCACCCCAAATTTGAAATTAATTTCACTATTACACACTATGGCGTTTCCATTGTTCGAACTTCTACCTGAACAACAAGAAGAGGTCATCACGAAGCTTGATGCTTTGGAGATCTGTAGGTTGAAGGCATCTAGCCAACACTTTCAGCATCTTCTGACGTCACCCGAGTTCGTGACGCGTTACAATTCCAGTGAAGACAACGGTGGTGTGTGTTAGAAAAGGAAAAAGGAAAAAGGGTAGGTATTGCAATAAAAAGGAAAAAGGGAACGGGTAGGTATTGCAATAAAAAGGAAAGTAAAAGGAGTAAGAAAGGGCAATTGAAAAGGTTTACAACTTTACCAAATTAATTATTGCCCACTTGACCTAATAGTCACTTTCTGTCTGAATTTCCCACTCACCCCAAATTTGAAATTAATTTCACTATTACACACTATGGCGTTTCCATTGTTCGAACTTCTACCTGAACAACAAGAAGAGGTCATCACGAAGCTTGATGCTTTGGAGATCTGTAGGTTGAAGGCATCTAGCCAACACTTTCAGCATCTTCTGACGTCACCCGAGTTCGTGACGCGTTACAATTCCAGTGAAGACAACGGTGGTGTGTGTTAGAAAAGGAAAAAGGAAAAAGGGTAGGTATTGCAATAAAAAGGAAAAAGGGAACGGGTAGGTATTGCAATAAAAAGGAAAGTAAAAGGAGTAAGAAAGGGCAATTGAAAAGGTTTACAACTTTACCAAATTAATTATTGCCCACTTGACCTAATAGTCACTTTCTGTCTGAATTTCCCACTCACCCCAAATTTGAAATTAATTTCACTATTACACACTATGGCGTTTCCATTGTTCGAACTTCTACCTGAACAACAAGAAGAGGTCATCACGAAGCTTGATGCTTTGGAGATCTGTAGGTTGAAGGCATCTAGCCAACACTTTCAGCATCTTCTGACGTCACCCGAGTTCGTGACGCGTTACAATTCCAGTGAAGACAACGGTGGTGTGTGTTAGAAAAGGAAAAAGGAAAAAGGGTAGGTATTGCAATAAAAAGGAAAAAGGGAACGGGTAGGTATTGCAATAAAAAGGAAAGTAAAAGGAGTAAGAAAGGGCAATTGAAAAGGTTTACAACTTTACCAAATTAATTATTGCCCACTTGACCTAATAGTCACTTTCTGTCTGAATTTCCCACTCACCCCAAATTTGAAATTAATTTCACTATTACACACTATGGCGTTTCCATTGTTCGAACTTCTACCTGAACAACAAGAAGAGGTCATCACGAAGCTTGATGCTTTGGAGATCTGTAGGTTGAAGGCATCTAGCCAACACTTTCAGCATCTTCTGACGTCACCCGAGTTCGTGACGCGTTACAATTCCAGTGAAGACAACGGTGGTGTGTGTTAGAAAAGGAAAAAGGAAAAAGGGTAGGTATTGCAATAAAAAGGAAAAAGGGAACGGGTAGGTATTGCAATAAAAAGGAAAGTAAAAGGAGTAAGAAAGGGCAATTGAAAAGGTTTACAACTTTACCAAATTAATTATTGCCCACTTGACCTAATAGTCACTTTCTGTCTGAATTTCCCACTCACCCCAAATTTGAAATTAATTTCACTATTACACACTATGGCGTTTCCATTGTTCGAACTTCTACCTGAACAACAAGAAGAGGTCATCACGAAGCTTGATGCTTTGGAGATCTGTAGGTTGAAGGCATCTAGCCAACACTTTCAGCATCTTCTGACGTCACCCGAGTTCGTGACGCGTTACAATTCCAGTGAAGACAACGGTGGTGTGTGTTAGAAAAGGAAAAAGGAAAAAGGGTAGGTATTGCAATAAAAAGGAAAAAGGGAACGGGTAGGTATTGCAATAAAAAGGAAAGTAAAAGGAGTAAGAAAGGGCAATTGAAAAGGTTTACAACTTTACCAAATTAATTATTGCCCACTTGACCTAATAGTCACTTTCTGTCTGAATTTCCCACTCACCCCAAATTTGAAATTAATTTCACTATTACACACTATGGCGTTTCCATTGTTCGAACTTCTACCTGAACAACAAGAAGAGGTCATCACGAAGCTTGATGCTTTGGAGATCTGTAGGTTGAAGGCATCTAGCCAACACTTTCAGCATCTTCTGACGTCACCCGAGTTCGTGACGCGTTACAATTCCAGTGAAGACAACGGTGGTGTGTGTTAGAAAAGGAAAAAGGAAAAAGGGTAGGTATTGCAATAAAAAGGAAAAAGGGAACGGGTAGGTATTGCAATAAAAAGGAAAGTAAAAGGAGTAAGAAAGGGCAATTGAAAAGGTTTACAACTTTACCAAATTAATTATTGCCCACTTGACCTAATAGTCACTTTCTGTCTGAATTTCCCACTCACCCCAAATTTGAAATTAATTTCACTATTACACACTATGGCGTTTCCATTGTTCGAACTTCTACCTGAACAACAAGAAGAGGTCATCACGAAGCTTGATGCTTTGGAGATCTGTAGGTTGAAGGCATCTAGCCAACACTTTCAGCATCTTCTGACGTCACCCGAGTTCGTGACGCGTTACAATTCCAGTGAAGACAACGGTGGTGTGTGTTAGAAAAGGAAAAAGGAAAAAGGGTAGGTATTGCAATAAAAAGGAAAAAGGGAACGGGTAGGTATTGCAATAAAAAGGAAAGTAAAAGGAGTAAGAAAGGGCAATTGAAAAGGTTTACAACTTTACCAAATTAATTATTGCCCACTTGACCTAATAGTCACTTTCTGTCTGAATTTCCCACTCACCCCAAATTTGAAATTAATTTCACTATTACACACTATGGCGTTTCCATTGTTCGAACTTCTACCTGAACAACAAGAAGAGGTCATCACGAAGCTTGATGCTTTGGAGATCTGTAGGTTGAAGGCATCTAGCCAACACTTTCAGCATCTTCTGACGTCACCCGAGTTCGTGACGCGTTACAATTCCAGTGAAGACAACGGTGGTGTGTGTTAGAAAAGGAAAAAGGAAAAAGGGTAGGTATTGCAATAAAAAGGAAAAAGGGAACGGGTAGGTATTGCAATAAAAAGGAAAGTAAAAGGAGTAAGAAAGGGCAATTGAAAAGGTTTACAACTTTACCAAATTAATTATTGCCCACTTGACCTAATAGTCACTTTCTGTCTGAATTTCCCACTCACCCCAAATTTGAAATTAATTTCACTATTACACACTATGGCGTTTCCATTGTTCGAACTTCTACCTGAACAACAAGAAGAGGTCATCACGAAGCTTGATGCTTTGGAGATCTGTAGGTTGAAGGCATCTAGCCAACACTTTCAGCATCTTCTGACGTCACCCGAGTTCGTGACGCGTTACAATTCCAGTGAAGACAACGGTGGTGTGTGTTAGAAAAGGAAAAAGGAAAAAGGGTAGGTATTGCAATAAAAAGGAAAAAGGGAACGGGTAGGTATTGCAATAAAAAGGAAAGTAAAAGGAGTAAGAAAGGGCAATTGAAAAGGTTTACAACTTTACCAAATTAATTATTGCCCACTTGACCTAATAGTCACTTTCTGTCTGAATTTCCCACTCACCCCAAATTTGAAATTAATTTCACTATTACACACTATGGCGTTTCCATTGTTCGAACTTCTACCTGAACAACAAGAAGAGGTCATCACGAAGCTTGATGCTTTGGAGATCTGTAGGTTGAAGGCATCTAGCCAACACTTTCAGCATCTTCTGACGTCACCCGAGTTCGTGACGCGTTACAATTCCAGTGAAGACAACGGTGGTGTGTGTTAGAAAAGGAAAAAGGAAAAAGGGTAGGTATTGCAATAAAAAGGAAAAAGGGAACGGGTAGGTATTGCAATAAAAAGGAAAGTAAAAGGAGTAAGAAAGGGCAATTGAAAAGGTTTACAACTTTACCAAATTAATTATTGCCCACTTGACCTAATAGTCACTTTCTGTCTGAATTTCCCACTCACCCCAAATTTGAAATTAATTTCACTATTACACACTATGGCGTTTCCATTGTTCGAACTTCTACCTGAACAACAAGAAGAGGTCATCACGAAGCTTGATGCTTTGGAGATCTGTAGGTTGAAGGCATCTAGCCAACACTTTCAGCATCTTCTGACGTCACCCGAGTTCGTGACGCGTTACAATTCCAGTGAAGACAACGGTGGTGTGTGTTAGAAAAGGAAAAAGGAAAAAGGGTAGGTATTGCAATAAAAAGGAAAAAGGGAACGGGTAGGTATTGCAATAAAAAGGAAAGTAAAAGGAGTAAGAAAGGGCAATTGAAAAGGTTTACAACTTTACCAAATTAATTATTGCCCACTTGACCTAATAGTCACTTTCTGTCTGAATTTCCCACTCACCCCAAATTTGAAATTAATTTCACTATTACACACTATGGCGTTTCCATTGTTCGAACTTCTACCTGAACAACAAGAAGAGGTCATCACGAAGCTTGATGCTTTGGAGATCTGTAGGTTGAAGGCATCTAGCCAACACTTTCAGCATCTTCTGACGTCACCCGAGTTCGTGACGCGTTACAATTCCAGTGAAGACAACGGTGGTGTGTGTTAGAAAAGGAAAAAGGAAAAAGGGTAGGTATTGCAATAAAAAGGAAAAAGGGAACGGGTAGGTATTGCAATAAAAAGGAAAGTAAAAGGAGTAAGAAAGGGCAATTGAAAAGGTTTACAACTTTACCAAATTAATTATTGCCCACTTGACCTAATAGTCACTTTCTGTCTGAATTTCCCACTCACCCCAAATTTGAAATTAATTTCACTATTACACACTATGGCGTTTCCATTGTTCGAACTTCTACCTGAACAACAAGAAGAGGTCATCACGAAGCTTGATGCTTTGGAGATCTGTAGGTTGAAGGCATCTAGCCAACACTTTCAGCATCTTCTGACGTCACCCGAGTTCGTGACGCGTTACAATTCCAGTGAAGACAACGGTGGTGTGTGTTAGAAAAGGAAAAAGGAAAAAGGGTAGGTATTGCAATAAAAAGGAAAAAGGGAACGGGTAGGTATTGCAATAAAAAGGAAAGTAAAAGGAGTAAGAAAGGGCAATTGAAAAGGTTTACAACTTTACCAAATTAATTATTGCCCACTTGACCTAATAGTCACTTTCTGTCTGAATTTCCCACTCACCCCAAATTTGAAATTAATTTCACTATTACACACTATGGCGTTTCCATTGTTCGAACTTCTACCTGAACAACAAGAAGAGGTCATCACGAAGCTTGATGCTTTGGAGATCTGTAGGTTGAAGGCATCTAGCCAACACTTTCAGCATCTTCTGACGTCACCCGAGTTCGTGACGCGTTACAATTCCAGTGAAGACAACGGTGGTGTGTGTTAGAAAAGGAAAAAGGAAAAAGGGTAGGTATTGCAATAAAAAGGAAAAAGGGAACGGGTAGGTATTGCAATAAAAAGGAAAGTAAAAGGAGTAAGAAAGGGCAATTGAAAAGGTTTACAACTTTACCAAATTAATTATTGCCCACTTGACCTAATAGTCACTTTCTGTCTGAATTTCCCACTCACCCCAAATTTGAAATTAATTTCACTATTACACACTATGGCGTTTCCATTGTTCGAACTTCTACCTGAACAACAAGAAGAGGTCATCACGAAGCTTGATGCTTTGGAGATCTGTAGGTTGAAGGCATCTAGCCAACACTTTCAGCATCTTCTGACGTCACCCGAGTTCGTGACGCGTTACAATTCCAGTGAAGACAACGGTGGTGTGTGTTAGAAAAGGAAAAAGGAAAAAGGGTAGGTATTGCAATAAAAAGGAAAAAGGGAACGGGTAGGTATTGCAATAAAAAGGAAAGTAAAAGGAGTAAGAAAGGGCAATTGAAAAGGTTTACAACTTTACCAAATTAATTATTGCCCACTTGACCTAATAGTCACTTTCTGTCTGAATTTCCCACTCACCCCAAATTTGAAATTAATTTCACTATTACACACTATGGCGTTTCCATTGTTCGAACTTCTACCTGAACAACAAGAAGAGGTCATCACGAAGCTTGATGCTTTGGAGATCTGTAGGTTGAAGGCATCTAGCCAACACTTTCAGCATCTTCTGACGTCACCCGAGTTCGTGACGCGTTACAATTCCAGTGAAGACAACGGTGGTGTGTGTTAGAAAAGGAAAAAGGAAAAAGGGTAGGTATTGCAATAAAAAGGAAAAAGGGAACGGGTAGGTATTGCAATAAAAAGGAAAGTAAAAGGAGTAAGAAAGGGCAATTGAAAAGGTTTACAACTTTACCAAATTAATTATTGCCCACTTGACCTAATAGTCACTTTCTGTCTGAATTTCCCACTCACCCCAAATTTGAAATTAATTTCACTATTACACACTATGGCGTTTCCATTGTTCGAACTTCTACCTGAACAACAAGAAGAGGTCATCACGAAGCTTGATGCTTTGGAGATCTGTAGGTTGAAGGCATCTAGCCAACACTTTCAGCATCTTCTGACGTCACCCGAGTTCGTGACGCGTTACAATTCCAGTGAAGACAACGGTGGTGTGTGTTAGAAAAGGAAAAAGGAAAAAGGGTAGGTATTGCAATAAAAAGGAAAAAGGGAACGGGTAGGTATTGCAATAAAAAGGAAAGTAAAAGGAGTAAGAAAGGGCAATTGAAAAGGTTTACAACTTTACCAAATTAATTATTGCCCACTTGACCTAATAGTCACTTTCTGTCTGAATTTCCCACTCACCCCAAATTTGAAATTAATTTCACTATTACACACTATGGCGTTTCCATTGTTCGAACTTCTACCTGAACAACAAGAAGAGGTCATCACGAAGCTTGATGCTTTGGAGATCTGTAGGTTGAAGGCATCTAGCCAACACTTTCAGCATCTTCTGACGTCACCCGAGTTCGTGACGCGTTACAATTCCAGTGAAGACAACGGTGGTGTGTGTTAGAAAAGGAAAAAGGAAAAAGGGTAGGTATTGCAATAAAAAGGAAAAAGGGAACGGGTAGGTATTGCAATAAAAAGGAAAGTAAAAGGAGTAAGAAAGGGCAATTGAAAAGGTTTACAACTTTACCAAATTAATTATTGCCCACTTGACCTAATAGTCACTTTCTGTCTGAATTTCCCACTCACCCCAAATTTGAAATTAATTTCACTATTACACACTATGGCGTTTCCATTGTTCGAACTTCTACCTGAACAACAAGAAGAGGTCATCACGAAGCTTGATGCTTTGGAGATCTGTAGGTTGAAGGCATCTAGCCAACACTTTCAGCATCTTCTGACGTCACCCGAGTTCGTGACGCGTTACAATTCCAGTGAAGACAACGGTGGTGTGTGTTAGAAAAGGAAAAAGGAAAAAGGGTAGGTATTGCAATAAAAAGGAAAAAGGGAACGGGTAGGTATTGCAATAAAAAGGAAAGTAAAAGGAGTAAGAAAGGGCAATTGAAAAGGTTTACAACTTTACCAAATTAATTATTGCCCACTTGACCTAATAGTCACTTTCTGTCTGAATTTCCCACTCACCCCAAATTTGAAATTAATTTCACTATTACACACTATGGCGTTTCCATTGTTCGAACTTCTACCTGAACAACAAGAAGAGGTCATCACGAAGCTTGATGCTTTGGAGATCTGTAGGTTGAAGGCATCTAGCCAACACTTTCAGCATCTTCTGACGTCACCCGAGTTCGTGACGCGTTACAATTCCAGTGAAGACAACGGTGGTGTGTGTTAGAAAAGGAAAAAGGAAAAAGGGTAGGTATTGCAATAAAAAGGAAAAAGGGAACGGGTAGGTATTGCAATAAAAAGGAAAGTAAAAGGAGTAAGAAAGGGCAATTGAAAAGGTTTACAACTTTACCAAATTAATTATTGCCCACTTGACCTAATAGTCACTTTCTGTCTGAATTTCCCACTCACCCCAAATTTGAAATTAATTTCACTATTACACACTATGGCGTTTCCATTGTTCGAACTTCTACCTGAACAACAAGAAGAGGTCATCACGAAGCTTGATGCTTTGGAGATCTGTAGGTTGAAGGCATCTAGCCAACACTTTCAGCATCTTCTGACGTCACCCGAGTTCGTGACGCGTTACAATTCCAGTGAAGACAACGGTGGTGTGTGTTAGAAAAGGAAAAAGGAAAAAGGGTAGGTATTGCAATAAAAAGGAAAAAGGGAACGGGTAGGTATTGCAATAAAAAGGAAAGTAAAAGGAGTAAGAAAGGGCAATTGAAAAGGTTTACAACTTTACCAAATTAATTATTGCCCACTTGACCTAATAGTCACTTTCTGTCTGAATTTCCCACTCACCCCAAATTTGAAATTAATTTCACTATTACACACTATGGCGTTTCCATTGTTCGAACTTCTACCTGAACAACAAGAAGAGGTCATCACGAAGCTTGATGCTTTGGAGATCTGTAGGTTGAAGGCATCTAGCCAACACTTTCAGCATCTTCTGACGTCACCCGAGTTCGTGACGCGTTACAATTCCAGTGAAGACAACGGTGGTGTGTGTTAGAAAAGGAAAAAGGAAAAAGGGTAGGTATTGCAATAAAAAGGAAAAAGGGAACGGGTAGGTATTGCAATAAAAAGGAAAGTAAAAGGAGTAAGAAAGGGCAATTGAAAAGGTTTACAACTTTACCAAATTAATTATTGCCCACTTGACCTAATAGTCACTTTCTGTCTGAATTTCCCACTCACCCCAAATTTGAAATTAATTTCACTATTACACACTATGGCGTTTCCATTGTTCGAACTTCTACCTGAACAACAAGAAGAGGTCATCACGAAGCTTGATGCTTTGGAGATCTGTAGGTTGAAGGCATCTAGCCAACACTTTCAGCATCTTCTGACGTCACCCGAGTTCGTGACGCGTTACAATTCCAGTGAAGACAACGGTGGTGTGTGTTAGAAAAGGAAAAAGGAAAAAGGGTAGGTATTGCAATAAAAAGGAAAAAGGGAACGGGTAGGTATTGCAATAAAAAGGAAAGTAAAAGGAGTAAGAAAGGGCAATTGAAAAGGTTTACAACTTTACCAAATTAATTATTGCCCACTTGACCTAATAGTCACTTTCTGTCTGAATTTCCCACTCACCCCAAATTTGAAATTAATTTCACTATTACACACTATGGCGTTTCCATTGTTCGAACTTCTACCTGAACAACAAGAAGAGGTCATCACGAAGCTTGATGCTTTGGAGATCTGTAGGTTGAAGGCATCTAGCCAACACTTTCAGCATCTTCTGACGTCACCCGAGTTCGTGACGCGTTACAATTCCAGTGAAGACAACGGTGGTGTGTGTTAGAAAAGGAAAAAGGAAAAAGGGAACGGGTAGGTATTGCAATAAAAAGGAAAGTAAAAGGAGTAAGAAAGGGCAATTGAAAAGGTTTACAACTTTACCAAATTAATTATTGCCCACTTGACCTAATAGTCACTTTCTGTCTGAATTTCCCACTCACCCCAAATTTGAAACTAATTTCACTATTACACACAATGGCATTTCCATTGTTCGAACTTCTACCTGAACAACAAGAAGACGTCATCACGAAGCTTAATGCTTTGGAGATCTGTAGTTTGAAGGCATCTAGCCAACACTTTCAGCATCTTCTGACGTCTCCCGAGTTCGTGACGCGTTACAATTCCAGTAAAGTGTTAGGAATTAGAAAATTCCATAGTGAAGAGTCGGTCACCCCAAATATTATCTAGCATAAGTTAGCTCGTAGACATATCTTTAGTTACGTTATTTGTTAGTTTATTAGTTAGTTATTAGCGTAGTTTAGTTTAGTGCAACACCGTGGAGGAAGGACGGGTCATTACCCACTGTATGCCTGATCCACAGTCCGATAGGAGGACGTAGTATTTGTAACTATAAATACCCCTTCCATCCTTGGAAGGGGTGTGGCTTCTTTGAATCTAACCTTTCATTTTATAAAGCAACTCTCTTTCAAGAAACCTCCTCTCTACTCTCTGCATCTCTCTAATGGCTTTCTTATTTAATCATTGTCCTAGACCACCCGAATCATCAAACAACATAATATTCACGATCCTACAATTGGTATCAGAGCCAAGGTTGTGTTGTTCTTGATGATTCTTACGGTTTTTGCACTCGTCTTTGTATGTGGTTTATTCGGTTCTTTGATGCGGTTTGATGTGGTCATGTTGAATGTTTGTTGTTGTCGTTGAATTTGGTCTTGCAAATGCTATGTTGAGATGTTTTCTTGAATTTGGTCTAAAATGTTTACTGGGTGGAAGCTTTTTGTGGTCACTTTAACAGTTTTAGCAATATTTTAACAAGTTCTTTATAACTGTTTTAGAACAAGTATCTGAAAACTGTTTTGTGGTCTAATTAACGCTGTTCTCTGATTCTGAAAGCAGTCTTTTAAACGGTTTGATACTGGTTTTTAAATGTTCATCATGTTACTGAATTTGTTTTGTGAAAGCAGATTTAAATCTGGTTTTTATGTGTTGTTAAAATTGTTCTTGGTCTTCAAACAATGAATATGCTCGTGTGGTAATTCTCATCTATGCGAGTTGATTTTATTTCTCTAAGCGAGTTGACAGTAGTCTGCAAATCCAGTCCAAATTCAATGTTTTCAAGGATGCGAGTTGGTCATGAATGATGCGAGTTGCAAAATCTGTCCTGGTTCACTGTATTTGATGCAGGTTGACTTTTTAGTCAAATGCGAGTTGTATACAGACTGAAAATGATGCGAGTTGGGTCAAATGAGTTGGTTTATGATGCGAGTTGCATATTGATGCAATGAAAGCGACTTATTGAGGCAATGAAAGGAGATGCAAGTTGTCACTTTTATTGGTCATATGCGAGTTGTCAATGTTTTAATCTGAAGCGAGTTGGGTACTAGCATAAAGGATGCGGGTTGACTATTTAGTCAACTGCGAGTTGCTTACTGATGTCAGTATGCGAGTTGTATGAACAAGATAAGATAATGCGAGTTAGAGATGCGAGTTAGTGATGCGTGTTAGTGATGCGAGTTGGAGATGATGCAAGTTAATGATGTGAGACAGAAAGGAAGATGAAAGTAGTTTGAATATAAAGAAAATGAAGAAGTGACTTGTCTCAAACTAATGCTTGACTCAAAATTATTCTGATCATGCGAGTTCATCTTAACCATCTCATTCATGACTCAAACCTCAACTAGACTCAATCCTTTTAAAACCAATAATCAACTCACATGACCTCAAATTACTGACACCAACATCAACACATGCGACACTAACCCAACACCTTGAACCGAACCAAACATGAACATAATCAAAATGTAAATGACTATCAATCTCAGCACTGTGGTTTTATGAATCTCGTATGAGATTTCAAAGATCTATTAAGATCTATACCATCACGTCCTCATCAATCCATATGTCAATTATTAATATTCGAAGCTCAAGTGAAAAAATAAAACTAAACCATTAATGGGTTCATTCTCCTTCATGTTCGGTCAAAATCAAATACGAAAGGTAATTAATTATCTCAGTTTCTTGTGTGCTTTACAATGAAAATCCGACCATTGAAGGACATGCTCACAAAGATTAACATCATTGATCTATAAGCCTTTGACATTATCCGAATGTAATGATTAAAATGATCTCAGTTTCTCATGGGTTATAAACAAATCAAAGATCTTTTCTGATTCTATCAAACCCTAAGAAATCATCATTGATATAAATGTTTGTGACAATATCCGAATTTAAAGATGTGATTTTAACAATATTGTTAAGTCCAATCTTTGATTCGTTAAAAGAAAAACAATCAATACAAAACACCTATGGATTAAACGTTCATAATAACCTACCTTGGTCATTAATCGTAGCCAGTCTCTACCCAATACCAACTCTGTGGCTTTGGTGACCCTCTTGCCATCCCTGTGGCGAGGTCACTTTGATAGAAAGAAGAGGAGGTTAATGTTGAGAGATACATTAGGGTTTGAAGCTGATTTGGTGACTGGATGGGAGTATAGCAGAGATGGGGGCGGACTTTTAAAATTATTTAGGGTTTGGTTGATTATCGTGAGTTTAGGGCAAATGTGCAAGTGTGATTTATATACCCGAGTGATGTTAGGGTATTGTGGACGTGGGTCAGATATCAAGATCATGTGGGTTTTACTTGTTAATTCAAATGGGCCGAACAGATTTTATGTTGAAACATGGGCCTTACGTTTTTCTGGTTGATACATAAGATGGAGTGGGCTTGTTATGGGCCGAGTGAATTATGTCAGGTATGAAAGCTAATGGTATCCCGTATCCGTATATTTTGCAACTGCCTGCGATATCTTATATGTGACTTAAAGTATTTTGGACATAAAATTTGGTTCACATATGGGTTAAGTGTGGTATTGTTGGTATTTTGGTCATACTAATCTCACGAGGATGCACACTCAAGGATATGTTGTTAGTAAGTTTTTGGATCAGATGTGTTAATTCTTTATGGGCTGAACTTGGATTAGTGTTGAAACTGTATATGATAATTGCTTGGATTTGTCTTGGTGTTATTCGGGGATCTTGTTTATTCAACCAAAATAGAGTTGAGCATGACATCTTCTTAACAAACCAGAGTTTAATGGGTTAAAAGAATCGGATATAGCATTTTGGAGAGAAGTTGTATCGGGTATGGGCTTGAATGTTATCCGAATGGACTGATGGGTTTCCCTAAATTGGATGTCATGAGACTTGAACAAAATAAGAGATTTGATGATGATGGGATTTGAGGATGAGATTTGTGACATGAGATTTAATAATGAGACTTCTTGTGATATGAAATTGGGTGTGATGATGAGATTCTTAATGTTATGAGGTTTGATACTTTGGTGTATGCATTTTCACGGAAAATATTATGTCTCGGCTTGAGTTTATGGTTGAAAAATGTGGACTTCGGGGTTGTTTATTCGGTATTTCTTATTTGGATTTGAAGTGACGTTTTCCGGGCACGTTTACTTATTTCGTCTTCTTTCTTTCTACCCTTCCGCGAAGATGACTTGTTTGTGCGTTTATAGAGGGTGATAAAGACTTGGCCATTTAGTTACATTTGTGATCTTTCTCGCTTAACCCACAATGTAGCTATCACTTCGGTGTCTCACTCAGTTGAGAATGTCAAGAGGTTTTGTACATTGGGTACACCGTTTCTTTTTCACGAGGATTAGTACAAGTTTAAGTGACATATCTGGGTAATTTTACTTCATGATCAAGTTTGGCATACCGGGTTTACTTCACCATGTTATTACTGCAATAGCCGACAGAATGCGTAAATGATGTGTTTACCAAAGTGATTATTGGATGATTGATGAGATTGTTGATGTTGGATATTGAACCGCTGCATGTTCCCCTAAAACAGATATTCACCGAAACCAAAGTTGTCATAACACATTCAAGCTGACATTGTTTACGGTTTTGTCTTGATTTTCTAAAATCCCGCGAAAGAATCTATTTCTCGGTTTAAATCATAGATTTGTAAAATCCCGTGACAATGGAAACATCCTGGAAATAGTAAAGTGCATTTCCGGATCTATCTTGCGGTTTATTCTTGGTTTAGTAAAATCCCGCGAAAGAAACTATTTCTCGGTTTAAACCATAGAATTGTAAAATCCCGTAATTATGGAACCATCCTGGAGAAAGGAAAGTGTATTTCTGGATCTTATCTGATGTTGGTGCTATGTTTTGAGCTTCGAATAAGGGATAAAAGAGTGTACTTCAATAATTGGGTGTTTGTTTGGATTGTCCTCATAGTAGTTTGGTAATTACATGGTTTTACGGGGTTATGTGCTTTTAACCATGGTTGGGATAAAAGTCATTATCATAGTTCACTTAAAACGTCAAAGGAGGCTAGATTTGAGCTTTTAACCAGAAGATGTGACAACGGGGTTAATTCACTATTATTTATTTGAGGTTGAAGTGAAATGTCACGGGCGAGTGTACTTAGTATCTGAAGGTATCGGGGATGGTTGGTTGAAGATTCTTCAAGATCCTTGTTCGAGCTTATTATCAAAAATGAAGACTTGGAAATCTAGTTATTGTTGGGTGTCTTTTACCTTTTCTTTTACCACTTGGGGGAATTGGGCTCTTACCACCACAAAATAACTATCACTTTAAGGAGTTACGTTGTAGTACTCAGTGTCACATTCAATTGTGGACTTTCAAGAGGTGATGTACGTCTTATACTTGATGGTTGGTTGGATGAAGAGTATAGAGTACTTAGAGATTCAATGGAGGATGAAGTCTCGGCACCGCTCTTTGTTACATATGTGCAAGTTTAAGTCACGAGTTCGGGTTGTTTTACTTCAGGGTCAAATTCATCATATTGGGTTTTCTCCATCAGCTGTCACGACAAAGAGCCTACTGAATGATAATGGGATTGATAACAAGTTTGCCAAGAGATGATGAAAAGAGAGAGATTATGACGTTTGAACACATCAGGTCAAGCCTCGTTCTCTAAAGAAAAGAAATGTGTACGTTTCAGTGCGCATTATCTTCGAAAGAAGAGAAATCTTCTTATGACGTATGAACACAACAATTCATGCCTCGTACTCTAAAGAAAAGAAAAGTGTACGTTTCAGTGCGCTTTATCTTCGAAAGAAGAGAAATCTTCTTATGACATTTGAACACATCAGTTCAAGCCTCGTTCTCTAAAGAAAAGAAAAGTGTACGTCTCAGTGCGCTTTATCTTGGAAAGAAGAGAAATCTTCTTATGACGTTTGAACACAACAGTTCAAGCCTCGTACTCTAAAGAAAAGAAATGTGTATGCTTCAGTGCGCATTATCTTCGGAAGAAAAGAATTCTTCTTATTATGACCATTCTCATCAACATGCTTCATGCTTTTTCTACGCGCTTCAGTCATCAAGTGATCCGGACTACTGATAATTACTCTTATTCCACTTGCTCAATATAATGAAGATGGCGACATCATGTGCTAATTTTGCGAGGGAGAAGTGTGAATAGAATACATTTGGATGATAATCACTTGTTTATTCAAGAATGGCATCTCCGTATGCAATTCTTGAGGGGGAGAAGAAGTGTGAATTTTTTGCATGGTTGATTGGTATTTGAGAATATATGGTCAAACGGCTCCTAACTCATGTAAGAACCGAGCTTCTTCTTGTCGGGTCATCTTCATCATGTCTTTGATAGAAAAGATCACCACTGATGGTGTATAAGTTTGTACCACGTGTTCCTCTTAAAAGTTCCACACCATCAAGTTCTCTATCAAAGCAAGAGTGTTTTCTGAAGGCCACCTCTAGATCGGAATCACATAATTGTCCAACAGAAAACAGATTATGACTACCATATTAACAAAGCAATTGTGTTCTTCTAAGAGCCGTTGGTTGACATCTTCACACGGGCTGATATGATTAATGACAAAGTACTTCCTGTTAATGCTTCACGTACACATCAACATGATGATTCGGAACAATCTCTATGTTCTTGTTTGATATTGGGAGGGATTTTAATTAAGGGGATTTGCTATTTACAAGTTAAAGGGAATGCCTTTGGTGTGAAGAAGATGTTAACTGTCTATTTCCCCATTCGGACTATCTTGAAGAAGGTCGAGTCTACAGTCTGTTCTACATTTTCTGCTACATGTTAGAAGGCTAAAGACGAATTACATTTGATGATCTAAAGACTTCTTCTTAATCCAAGCTGAGAAGAACACTTGAAAATCTTCGTCAGTTTAGGGGATAGCACTAATTGGGGGAGATTGAAAAGCCAAATTTAATCCCCAATTAGACTTGCTCATATTCTTCAGCAAGTTGATTCTCACAGATACATCTGAGCTTATGATGTTCTTCTTAACAAATTTCTAGTATACGGGCTTATTATTTGTTGTTGATTCTGAAGTATCAAAACCAGAAATGGGAAAGGAGACAAGCATCTAAACGCGAGTAAACTTGATGAACTTAATTCTTCTAAGTGATTGAAGATATCCCGGGAAGACAAATGTCATGACCGCAGAGAAACTCAAGGTTTTACTCATCAAGGCGTTTAGTGTTATTATTCCAACTACGTGGGGGAAGTGATGTATGAGAAAGTTTCTGAAGATAAAAGAGGTACACAAGTATGACATTCTCAAGGGAGATATATGTATAACATGAGGGAGGTGTTATTTGTTTTTCTTTCGGTGGGAATGTGTGTACTTCGGATTCTGGAGCTTCATACACGATCATCAGGGAAGAAAAATGTGAACATTGGGGAGGTGTTTTCATTCTCCTCATGATGTGTATTCGGGAGAGTTCTTGGGTATTGGTGTACTTCAGGTTCTTGAGCTTCATACTCGATCATCAAGGAAGAAAAATGTGAACATTGGGGAGGTGTTTTCATTCCCCTCATGATGGGTATTCGGGAGAGTTCTTGAGCATTATACAAAGAGACTGGCTGCATCAATTCAACTACTTGGGGGAATTGTTCTCTTGACACCTTTTGGAATGGATCGCTTCAGAGTTCAGTGGAAAAGGAATTTGAGAAGATTATTTAAATGTGGGATGATACGTTGTTGTTGTTCTATTGGATGATATAACCTCGAACGAAGAATCACGGTGATTATTCTTAAAAGGAGCAGCAAGATCGATGATAATGGTGTGCTTCCTTGTGCACCTGGCTAAGGGAAGCTTGAAAGAAAGCTTTGAATCTGCTCTGCTAAAGGTTTTTCAGTTTGGGGGGAAGCTGCAAAAGTCACTTTCAGATGGTTCATTTCTTTCTTCAATTCAAGAGCCTCGGAAGCTTTGGTGGTGAAAGTTTTAGGGATGATGACTTCTATCTTCTACAACGGGGCGGCTCGATATCCTTATCTCGGTACTCGTATCATCATCTTCTTAAACTATATCATCTAATCTATCTGTGTATATATTTTTCAAAAAGAAAAAATACAAAAATATAAAACCAACAAAATCAAAATAGAAAATTATAAAACGAACAAAAACCCATAAAAATCAGAAAATTTAAAAATACCAAAAATATGTTTTCTCAAGACATGTCTTCTGGTATCGATAACATCTGCGGTCTTAGAAATGTCATTCAACAATGGCACAGGACCATAGATGAAGTTCGAGCAGAAGGTGTAAATATTTCTTTTCTAAATATGTCACAAATCAAATGGCTTACAGTTATTTCAGACTGTAACCCGCGCTTCAACTATGGCTTGCAGTTACTTCAGACTGTAACCCGTGCTTAAAACTATGGCTTGCTATTATTTCAGAAAGCAACCCGTTCTTCAAGAAAGGAAAGTGCTGCGCTAAACCATTTTTCAAAATTCGTGCACTTATCCTAAAACAAAACGAGAAAAGCATGTCGTCAAAAAGACTGCTGTTTCAACACAAATGTTTTTCCGTCTAAAATTCTTCAGAAAAATATTTGTTGTTTTTCAAAAATGGTGGTAAATGAGTTGCTTGAAAATCAATCTTATTCAGAGTTTTCGAAATAAATTGAAAACTCAATCAATGACTTTAGCGCTTTTAAACTTTTCAAAAAATGAGTCATTGATTGAGGGGGATAATGTTTACAAATCTATATCATCTAACGGGCTTTCTTAATTATCTTACGTGCTTAATTAAAAATGATATTTGCCTATGTCGAAGGACTAGGAATTTAGGATATGATTGTTAGGATTAGATGATTATAGTTTGATGAAACACATTATTCCCATGCCTTATATGACCTGATTGATATGTTGGATTGACTTTCATTAGTCGATTGTTGTTTGGGTGTTGTCAACCACCATATATCTGTTTGTATGTTTACTAACGCATGCAGATATCATGGTTCATAAGAATGTTTCCGATCCGGATCCTACAAAATATGTTGATTGGATGCCGAAAGGAAAGGGTAACTATATCTTGGGTTGACAAATGAAGAAACGGAGCTTAATTTGACTTCTATGGAAAGTTGGCATGATAAAGTGCAACGTAAGAGGTCTCACTGCATCAGCAGATGGTTTTCTTCATCATCAAATGAAGAAACGGAGCTTAATTGGACCTCTATGGAGAGTTGGCATAACAAATGCAACGTCAGAAGTCTCACTGCATCAGCAGACGGTTTTCTTCCTGCCTTACAGCAACAACAACAAAAGCGGCTCAACCACCTAACGTATCCTTGTGCAGGGATAATAGTGATGATACCATTTTTCTAAAACTTTGAAAAATATTGTTTTGAAAATGGAAAAATATTGTTTTGAAAATAAATCGGATTCAAAGTTTTGAAATAAACCGGACTTTATTTTGTCAAATCTTCAGTGATTTCAAATTAAATATTTTCAAACGATATTTCATCAAAAAGTCCGTTTGTACGTTATAATGTGGTGATCTAAAGATTTAATGTTATGTCATGGTATGATTTTCTTTAAAAATCAAGGTCTTTCAAAATGAATTTTTTCTGTTCTTGTTTGATTGTGAAATTGTTTTATTTTACTTAAAGATCTCTTAAAACAATCATACCTGACACTAACAATCTTTAATGTCTTAAAATGGTCCTTATCTGTCATTTTTCAAAATAAAATCTTGCCACGTCTTTCCCCAAAATTTTCTAAATGATTTAAATCTTTTGGGATCACAAATCTCAAATGGTTTGAAATTTTTGATCGCGGGAGAGATCGTGATTTAAATCTCAAATCTGTTTTAATGGAATTGGTTTTAGTCCTTCAAAGGCACTCCTGCCTCCATGTGCCAAACAATTTCAATATATGATGAACATGATTAAGGATGAGCATTTATCCAAAAACAAGATGAGTATTTAAACAAGGCCACATTTTCTCCCATGTTTTCTAAACCTAATTAAATCACTTGAGATCCAAAATCTCAAAGGGTTTGATATTTTTGATCGAGGGAGAATTTGTGATTTAATAATGAAATTTGATAAAAGGTGATCGTTTTGATTCAATTGTGCAGGCTGCTCTCTCATATGTGCTAAACGCTTTCGAATCTCGATGCACATATTGAGGGGGAGCATTTCAAAAGAAAATAAACTATCGAGGTGCAAATGCTTTTATGTTTTAACATAAAGTACCTTGATTGAGTTTTCAAATGGTTTTCTTAATGGTTTTTGTGATCGTGGATGTGCTTCAAAAGAACTCTTTCCTCTATGTGATAAAATTATTTCACATATCCTATGCACATATTGAGGGGGAGAATTTTACCAAGAAAATCAAATGGCTCTTTCTTACGAAATTGTGATCAAGAATTTGTTTCAAAGAACTCTTGCCTCCATGTGCTAAACAATTTCAAATCATATGCACATGTTGAGGGGGAGCATTTCTAAAAGATCAAAACAATTAAGGTACAAAATGTTTTGATATTATATCACAAGTACCTTGATTGATTTTCCAAATGATTTTTCAATTGGTTTTGAGAAGGAAAGAACAATACCAAAAGACCGACCAATTTACTTTATGCATGGTGTTAAAAGGATGGTTAGGTTAGGTACTCGTTCCCACGATCCCGCCAGAGCCGGAGGGATCTACCCAGGGACAATCCACTAGATAGTGTAGAGTCCTTAGGTATATTGAAAAAAAGGAGAAAAATGAGAATATGCGAAGAGTGCTGACTGAGATAGAGCTAGAACTGGAATAAACCCAACAAGGTTCTAGTAATGAAGTCTCGGTAAGCACTGAAGGGGTTGAAGAATGAAAAAGAAATGAAATGAGAAAAGGGTGAAAAGAAATAGCTCTCCAATAATTCAACCTTAGGGCAGTAACCGAGTTCAATACGTATACTACTAGTGGTTACTAAGGTAACAACGGTATTGAAGACAAGACGTCATGGACCCAGTGAAGGACTGCACTACAACTTCCCAAGCTACTCAAGTTCCTCTTAAAAGGGCTTATTTCATTCTCACGGGGAACCTACATAATCTATCGACTTTCTCTTAGAGATAGTTGATATTGAAGAAGGAGACCCTCTCCCTAGTCTCCGGCATAGGAACCAAATGTGCACAATTGAGTCTAGAGCCAAGAGATCATCCACAATATCTCATTAGGACACTAAATTAATGAAGACTTGCTGTTTCACACAATGTGGAAAGTAAGAATATATTAAGAGTCCTACGCATTATCCTTGTGGTATTGCCATAACATCCGAGTGATATGTAAAAGTATTCACGATGAAGATGGAAATCCTTCTAGAGCCAACATCAAACAAGCTCTTGGTGGGTGACATGTGAGATCTTTTCAAAAGATCAAGCTTATGACAACTGGATAGAAACAATGGGGCGATTCATTCTTGAATCAACCTTGGTCCAGGAATGGAATTGACGAATACTTTTGGAAAAACCGTTCGATGTGCAAATCTTCTTTTCTCTAGCACATCAAATGTGTATTCATGTTTTCAAACACAAAAAGTATCTCTGATTGAAAAAATACTTTTGGAAAAACCTTCGATGTGCAAATTTCTTCTTTTCTCTAGCACATCGAATGTGTATTTGATGAGTGTCCAAATACTCATCATTTTTATACTAAATAAACTGCAAAATCATCTGAAAACACTCAGAAACACATCAAAATGATCAAATTATCACAAATCAGTGTTTTATGTGTTTTAAATGCAAAAATATCAAAATCAGATGAAAAACGTATCAAATTTGCAAAAATTGCAGTTTCAGTCCCCCAAGTTTCAAAAATTGTCAAAAATAGTCCCTGAGCCAAAATTTCAAAAGAAAAGTCACCAAAGGTCTTTTTAAAATCACAAATTGTCATATTTAGTCCTTTGGTGAGAAATCTAAAAGTTTTGAGAAAATTACAATTTTGTCCCTGAAAATCCAAAATGTTCAAAACAAGTCCTTGGGAATTTTAAAAACGTCAAAAAATTAACCCTTGGATTATTTTAAGTTGGCAACAACAACCCTTTGGCTACTTTTCATAATGTACATGTTTGGTCCTTTGGTTTCTTGAAATTGCAAAATTGGTCCCTTGTGTTTAATAATCCAAACAAACCATTCGGACCCTTATTTAAACCCAAGCCCAAACTTTAACACCCCTAGCCCAATTATTACACCCGGTCCAATCCTTTGACCCATCCCCCAACCCGGTCAACGAGATAAACAACCCAAGTCAAATCCCTTTACCCGCCAACCATCCTTCCTCCCAACACCATCCCTGAAATCACTCTAAACCCATCCCCCCAGCTCAAATCTTCGACCCCTTGTCCCCCCACCTCATCACAACTCCAAAACCCATTAATTACACCCCTCCCCATTTCACTCAACCCCCTACACCTGTTAACATCACTTTGGCGCCAAAAATTCAATCCACGGCCAAAAATTACTTTAGACATCCAATGGTCAAAAATCTTGGTGGGAAGTGCTCAAAGTCAAGAGGAGAGCAGTTTGGAAGCTATAAAAAGTGAAAAGAGAAGCAAAGGAGTAGCAAGTAGTGTATTATAGTTTAGCTTTATGTCGTTTTTATAAAAAATGTTTTAGTGTAATTGAAAATCTATTATCTTTTGTTTCATTGTATCTACTTTAAGTTATATTGTCAGTTTAATCTAAGTTTAAGCTTAAATTCCAAGTTGTGTTCACTTTTTATATTCCTTGTCTACTGTTGAAAATTTAGTTTTCAAAATCCTATGCTCAACTCTTTAGAAGTTTATTTTTAAGCTCCAATAAGCTTAAATGAGCTTATGTCAGCTTTGTATAAGCTCACATTCAAGTTTCAATCATATTTGAATGTTGGTCAATAAAAGTCAACCTAGGCTCAAAAAGGGAATGGAAGCTGAATTTGGATGATGCAGATGATGATATTGGGTTATAATAGATTAGATTAGGTCATGTTTGGTTTGTTTTTAGCCTGCTACACCAGCTGGGTTCATGTGAGTGGTTTTTCTTTTTCAAAATCTCAAGTTATTTGCATTTTATGTTCATTTATGTATCTGTGGTTATGTACTGATAAAACTAGTTTGGATAGTGGTATTTAGGTTATTTGGATTCAGTTGGATCACTCTTACAAGCTAGTGTAGTGTTTTTGTCATTTTAATTGCTAAACATTAAGTTTAAAGGGGTGTTTGGCACTGCTGCTCTTTCTGCATTAGAGGCTTCATCTATGCTTAGTTCTTGTTGGTTCATGTCTATTTATCATTAAAGAACTCATTTCTGCCTTTGACTTGTGCTTGCAAGTTATAAAAGTCAAAATCTCATTTCAAGACCCCTAGCAGTCCACTGTTGAAGCTTTTGACAGCTAAAAGCTTATTTTGTGTTTTAAATTTATAAATCTTGCTTGATTTAGTTTCCGTTCATCATATTTCATCACTTTCAGTCCTAAAATCAAGATCAAAGTTCCCATAAGTCAACTTTTAGTTTTTATAAAAAAGTCAAAAATCTCAAAAGGTCATTTTTGAATAAACTTGGTATTTTCACTGTGGGTTTATTAATGAGTTTTAGCTTATAATCTTTTGGGTAATCAAAGTTTGGTTGGTGTAGAAAAATATAAAAATATTAGTTCTTGGTCTTTCAGCTTTTAGAGTGCTTTTTAGACAGCTTTTTGGTGGCACCTGTTCTGTGAACCTGTCCTGTGCACAGGTTTTGTGCAGAAATGGCAGAGCCTGCACAGGCTCCATTTGAGCCCCTCTTGGTCTGATTTTTGGTCTAAACACTCTTGGCCAGGTCTTCTTGAGTTTCCAATAAGTGTTTTCCTTTTTCTAGCTTAATTGGTTGCTTATTTGGTGGTTGCAAGTGAGCACCCCTTTTACTGTTTTGTGCTTATTATCTCTAATCATCAAGTCATTGCACTTTGTAATCCAGAGGTCATAAGCAGTTAAATCTTGTTGCATTTCAGTCCTTTTAGCTTATTATTGCTTCCCTATCAGTTTGGTACCTTTTGGTGTAGTTTTAGCTTATCAAAGTGCTTATTATTAAGCACTTTCCAAAGCAGCTTCTGTTTCTGCCACACAAGCCCATCTTTTTCTAATTTTCCTAGCTTCATATTAATGTTTTAAACTTTTCCTGAAATTTTCAGATTTTTCTTAGGTGTCTAGCTATTTTTCTTTATTTAAATTAGTTTTTAATCCTTTTTAAATAGCTTTTAATACAAATAATTAGAAAAAGGTTCTAAAAAATAAGTTTTCATTTTTCTTAAGTCTAGATAAATATAAAAAGCCTAAAAAGTATTTTTCCATATTTTTCTCTTTTTATTTGGTATTTTTAATAATTTTAATTAGTTTAAATTAGTTTTTAATTAATAATAAATATATAAAAAGTAAAAAAAAATATATTTTCTGTTTTAAAATTAGTTTTATAGTATTTTAGATTTTTCAAAGTCATAACTTTATTTTTCTAGTCTTATTTCATATTTTCTTTTATTTTAGTCTATTATTAAATAGTTTAAATTAGTTTTTAATTAATGATAATTAAATAAATAGTTATAAAAAATAATTTTCCTTTTCTATAAATTTTCTTATATCATTAGGTTTGTAAAAATGTATTTTTCATATTTTTAGGGTCTATATTGCATAAGTTTTACTTTTTATTTTGCACGTTTACGTTATTTTTATTTAAACGTAAGTTTTTTCGTTTTAGGTTTTAAACGTTCATCACTTTAAAAATAGTGATAGCGTTTATTTAATATTTTTTATCTTTTTAATTTTCTTAATTTGCATTTAAGTCACTTTTATTTTATAACCTTTTTCAGTAGTGTAATTATTCAATCCTAATCCTTTCTGATCGCTATCATTAGTGGTCATTCTACCGTCTGAATCAGTGTTTGCACACCATTGAGTCTCCGTGGGACATAACGACCCGGGAATCCCCTGTATTCTCTGATCTTAATTGTATCTGTGCCTGAGCAGTTTTGAGTCTTTTAGACTTGACTGTTCGGAGCGCATCAAATTTTGGCGCCGCTGCCGGGGAGGCTTTAGCGTGTGTTTAGCCTTTTTCAGATCCATTCTTGTGCATACCCCATCTTTTGTAAAAAGTTTTTTGTAAAGTTTTCAAAAATCCAAAAAGTTCATTAACACTTTTCCTAAAGTGTTAAAAACGCCAAAAATATTTTCATTCTTTGTTTTTATCATCATATTTTTCAAAAATCCAAAAATATCCATCTTTTATCCTCTAATCTGTTTAATTCTACATTTCCCTTACCCTCTAATCTGTTTAATTCTTCAAATCCTTATCTTCTTTATCCGTTTAATTCTTCATCTCTTATCCCTCTTATCTGTTTAATTCTCTATGTCATGGTATTTGACATGTTCCTGGTGTGGAGGTCCATTTAACGGTGGAAATTGTCGGCGATGTACCAATGTGGGTTTCGGAGACAAATTTGTCGGTAATCCCGATCCCATTTCCAATGAAACACCCGATTTTTCCTACCTACCTCCACAGCCCCAATACGAATCCTACTCATGCGAGTATTGTGGGAATGATTCTCATTACGGTTTTGATTGTCCACCACAGGTTCCGCTTGTCTATGAGCCGGAACCATGTTACAATCAGAACTTTGGTGAAAGTTATTCTCCCAATTATCTCTGTTGTGAGAATTGCGGGGGTCCTCATGTGACTTTTGAATGTCAGCCGGTGAATCAAAATTTTCAAAATTCCAATTCTCCCGGTTTTGACAATTTCCAACCCCCGCAGTATTCCATCAGTCATCAGACTTCTGAGCCTTCACAGCATTTCAATGATTACGAGGAGTGTAATCTTCCTCAAAGTTCTGAAGAAATACGCATTCTAAAGAAACTACAAATGAAAAGAATGGTGTGTAAGCTTCAGCAGATGAATATCAGAATCAGATATGATGACGATGATGATGAGGATAGTATTCAAATGAGGGAATACTATGATTGTGACGAGGAGAGTGTTATTCCTTGGAAAGATATAATTTCTCAACTCCCTCAGTCTATTGCTATCACACCTATCTTACCTTTTATTACTTCCAAAGACTCTCTTATAATGGGGGACGAGCCTTCTAGCACTATTCCAGAAATGGAATCGTCAAGTGTTGAGAGCCTTGTTCCAAACCCAAGTGAGTCCGAGGTTATCTCCGGTAATATGTGTGATGAGCCTCTTGATGATATTTCTTACCCTCTTCTTGACATTCCATATGATCATGTCGAGATGTTCTCCGATTCTGATAACGATTGTACTTCGTTTGACGATTCTTTATCCTATGGAGACATCGATTATGTCGAGGAGCTTCCTTCTGAGCTAGTTAGCTTAGAAGAAGTGAGAGATTCTAATGATCTTGAAATTGAGGACGAGATACTTCGTGAACAATTGTTCAATATAAATCTCCTCGTTTCTAAGATCGAATCATTTTGTGCTAAACCAGCTTCATCTCCTATCCCCGTTGTGGATAGTGACTCTACATTGGACAAGCCCGAGCTTGAGGTTTTTTCCAATGATTCTTTTCATGAAGAGTTCTCCGGTGAACTCTCTCATGACATATCTCCTCCAGAATATGATCATTTCTACTTTGATCTTGAGGATGATATTAGCTCGGAGGAAGGTATACTCTATCATAAGAGTTTGCTTATTGATGATACTACTTTCACCCTTCCTCCCGATATGTCTACATTAGAGGATGAAGAATGGATCTTGATTGTTATCAACATCTTTCTTCCATTCCTCACATATGATGTGACTTCTTCTCTTCTTCACTCCTTTGGGAGTGAGGACACTATCTTTGATCCCGGCATTTTCACTTATCATTTTTGAGCCGGTTCTATATATATCTCATCGGTGTGGAACTTTCGCGTACTTCAGTGTTTATCCAAATATCTTGAATGGAAGTCCGATGGAGATTGTTTCTTCCACTTTGCTTCCCCATGAACCAATGAATTCGGGGTCGAGTCAAGCTAGCGACTCGGAAATCAAAAACAGTAGCACACACCATATGGGTTTTCACCCATATTTCTGTCTTCTTACCCCTTTCTACCACCTAAGTGTGGGGGTGATGCCCCACAGGTTATATATATATATATTATCCAAAATCTTTCATAATAATGGCCGTAGTATTTCCCTTTTACGTTCTCTGTTTCGGCATAACCGCCGGTACTTTGAATATTGAGGGCAATATTCATTTCTAAGTGTGGGGGGGAATTCTCACGAATTTCATATATATTATCTACCCAATTCCCCCGTTTTTGGCCAAAAATTTTTTTTTTTGGAGTAAGTGTTTTACACTTTCTCATTTGGTTATCAGTCCGCCATGTCTGTAAGACTAAAGGATTGGCTAATCCAGGAGCAAACGGCTCTTGGTAAAGATTGCTCAAATCCGTTTATATGGCTTGCAATTTGCCCAAAATTGTATGGTTCCTCAGCTCCCCATCATCCTCAAAAGATAATGAGTTGGCTAGCCCGCAAGATTATGGCTTGTGGTAAAGGCAGTGGAAAATCCATAATTGGTAATCGACTCACCAAAGATAATGCTGATAATTTATCTAAGAGTTGGCTAGTCCAGAAGGGTACGGCTTCTGGTAAAGACAAATCAAATCCGTTGAAAGCTGGTGGTTTGCTCAAAATCACATGGTTATCGGTGTACCATGGTTCTTACTTGAACTGAAACATTTGGCTACTCCAGAAGTAATGGCTTTTGGTAAAGAGTTTAAAATCCATTATGTTTTCTCAAATCATTGCTAGGGACTAGCAATATCTCAGTGTGGGGGATTGATGAGTGTCCAAATACTCATCATTTTTATACTAAATAAACTGCAAAATCATCTGAAAACACTCAGAAACACATCAAAATGATCAAATTATCACAAATCAGTGTTTTATGTGTTTTAAATGCAAAAATATCAAAATCAGATGAAAAACGTATCAAATTTGCAAAAATTGCAGTTTCAGTCCCCCAAGTTTCAAAAATTGTCAAAAATAGTCCCTGAGCCAAAATTTCAAAAGAAAAGTCACCAAAGGTCTTTTTAAAATCACAAATTGTCATATTTAGTCCTTTGGTGAGAAATCTAAAAGTTTTGAGAAAATTACAATTTTGTCCCTGAAAATCCAAAATGTTCAAAACAAGTCCTTGGGAATTTTAAAAACGTCAAAAAATTAACCCTTGGATTATTTTAAGTTGGCAACAACAACCCTTTGGCTACTTTTCATAATGTACATGTTTGGTCCTTTGGTTTCTTGAAATTGCAAAATTGGTCCCTTGTGTTTAATAATCCAAACAAACCATTCGGACCCTTATTTAAACCCAAGCCCAAACTTTAACACCCCTAGCCCAATTATTACACCCGGTCCAATCCTTTGACCCATCCCCCAACCCGGTCAACGAGATAAACAACCCAAGTCAAATCCCTTTACCCGCCAACCATCCTTCCTCCCAACACCATCCCTGAAATCACTCTAAACCCATCCCCCCAGCTCAAATCTTCGACCCCTTGTCCCCCCACCTCATCACAACTCCAAAACCCATTAATTACACCCCTCCCCATTTCACTCAACCCCCTACACCTGTTAACATCACTTTGGCGCCAAAAATTCAATCCACGGCCAAAAATTACTTTAGACATCCAATGGTCAAAAATCTTGGTGGGAAGTGCTCAAAGTCAAGAGGAGAGCAGTTTGGAAGCTATAAAAAGTGAAAAGAGAAGCAAAGGAGTAGCAAGTAGTGTATTATAGTTTAGCTTTATGTCGTTTTTATAAAAAATGTTTTAGTGTAATTGAAAATCTATTATCTTTTGTTTCATTGTATCTACTTTAAGTTATATTGTCAGTTTAATCTAAGTTTAAGCTTAAATTCCAAGTTGTGTTCACTTTTTATATTCCTTGTCTACTGTTGAAAATTTAGTTTTCAAAATCCTATGCTCAACTCTTTAGAAGTTTATTTTTAAGCTCCAATAAGCTTAAATGAGCTTATGTCAGCTTTGTATAAGCTCACATTCAAGTTTCAATCATATTTGAATGTTGGTCAATAAAAGTCAACCTAGGCTCAAAAAGGGAATGGAAGCTGAATTTGGATGATGCAGATGATGATATTGGGTTATAATAGATTAGATTAGGTCATGTTTGGTTTGTTTTTAGCCTGCTACACCAGCTGGGTTCATGTGAGTGGTTTTTCTTTTTCAAAATCTCAAGTTATTTGCATTTTATGTTCATTTATGTATCTGTGGTTATGTACTGATAAAACTAGTTTGGATAGTGGTATTTAGGTTATTTGGATTCAGTTGGATCACTCTTACAAGCTAGTGTAGTGTTTTTGTCATTTTAATTGCTAAACATTAAGTTTAAAGGGGTGTTTGGCACTGCTGCTCTTTCTGCATTAGAGGCTTCATCTATGCTTAGTTCTTGTTGGTTCATGTCTATTTATCATTAAAGAACTCATTTCTGCCTTTGACTTGTGCTTGCAAGTTATAAAAGTCAAAATCTCATTTCAAGACCCCTAGCAGTCCACTGTTGAAGCTTTTGACAGCTAAAAGCTTATTTTGTGTTTTAAATTTATAAATCTTGCTTGATTTAGTTTCCGTTCATCATATTTCATCACTTTCAGTCCTAAAATCAAGATCAAAGTTCCCATAAGTCAACTTTTAGTTTTTATAAAAAAGTCAAAAATCTCAAAAGGTCATTTTTGAATAAACTTGGTATTTTCACTGTGGGTTTATTAATGAGTTTTAGCTTATAATCTTTTGGGTAATCAAAGTTTGGTTGGTGTAGAAAAATATAAAAATATTAGTTCTTGGTCTTTCAGCTTTTAGAGTGCTTTTTAGACAGCTTTTTGGTGGCACCTGTTCTGTGAACCTGTCCTGTGCACAGGTTTTGTGCAGAAATGGCAGAGCCTGCACAGGCTCCATTTGAGCCCCTCTTGGTCTGATTTTTGGTCTAAACACTCTTGGCCAGGTCTTCTTGAGTTTCCAATAAGTGTTTTCCTTTTTCTAGCTTAATTGGTTGCTTATTTGGTGGTTGCAAGTGAGCACCCCTTTTACTGTTTTGTGCTTATTATCTCTAATCATCAAGTCATTGCACTTTGTAATCCAGAGGTCATAAGCAGTTAAATCTTGTTGCATTTCAGTCCTTTTAGCTTATTATTGCTTCCCTATCAGTTTGGTACCTTTTGGTGTAGTTTTAGCTTATCAAAGTGCTTATTATTAAGCACTTTCCAAAGCAGCTTCTGTTTCTGCCACACAAGCCCATCTTTTTCTAATTTTCCTAGCTTCATATTAATGTTTTAAACTTTTCCTGAAATTTTCAGATTTTTCTTAGGTGTCTAGCTATTTTTCTTTATTTAAATTAGTTTTTAATCCTTTTTAAATAGCTTTTAATACAAATAATTAGAAAAAGGTTCTAAAAAATAAGTTTTCATTTTTCTTAAGTCTAGATAAATATAAAAAGCCTAAAAAGTATTTTTCCATATTTTTCTCTTTTTATTTGGTATTTTTAATAATTTTAATTAGTTTAAATTAGTTTTTAATTAATAATAAATATATAAAAAGTAAAAAAAAATATATTTTCTGTTTTAAAATTAGTTTTATAGTATTTTAGATTTTTCAAAGTCATAACTTTATTTTTCTAGTCTTATTTCATATTTTCTTTTATTTTAGTCTATTATTAAATAGTTTAAATTAGTTTTTAATTAATGATAATTAAATAAATAGTTATAAAAAATAATTTTCCTTTTCTATAAATTTTCTTATATCATTAGGTTTGTAAAAATGTATTTTTCATATTTTTAGGGTCTATATTGCATAAGTTTTACTTTTTATTTTGCACGTTTACGTTATTTTTATTTAAACGTAAGTTTTTTCGTTTTAGGTTTTAAACGTTCATCACTTTAAAAATAGTGATAGCGTTTATTTAATATTTTTTATCTTTTTAATTTTCTTAATTTGCATTTAAGTCACTTTTATTTTATAACCTTTTTCAGTAGTGTAATTATTCAATCCTAATCCTTTCTGATCGCTATCATTAGTGGTCATTCTACCGTCTGAATCAGTGTTTGCACACCATTGAGTCTCCGTGGGACATAACGACCCGGGAATCCCCTGTATTCTCTGATCTTAATTGTATCTGTGCCTGAGCAGTTTTGAGTCTTTTAGACTTGACTGTTCGGAGCGCATCAGTATTCTCTTTCAAATAAAAAAGGTATTTTTGATTGAAAATTGATATTTCTCATAAAACCTTCGTCGTATTGTAAAACTCTTTCTTCTAAGCAATACGCGATTGTTTTCAAATCAATTTTTCATCAATCAGTGAATCTCAATTCGCTGGTTCACTCACTCCGTGTTGTCTTCTTTGAGACGTTCCGGTTTGAGAATGGCTAGAGCAGCTGCGAAACCCTATCAAGGAGATTCTTCGGAATCATACCTGATCACAGGCAGTACTTGTACTGATCAACGGGGAACCGTGGGCCGTGTACCTCAATTCAACGAAAGTGATCAAAGACACTTTCGTGTGTTTTATTGCTAACTGTTGTTTGCAGGTACATTTGGACGGTTGCAGCTGATCAGAATTGAGGAGTCAATCCAAAGCCGCATGCTCACAGAATCCACACTTAATTGAAGAAATCATGACTGGTGCATATCTACATAACCTGGTTATGATATTTTTATACTATGCTTCTGCTATGCTGCTGCAAATATCATGAACCAGTAAAGCTTCCGCTACTCTGATGGAAAGTAGTCATGATCCTGAAAGTGTGAGCATGTCGGTCCAAAAGTCACAACATCACATAAAGGCAACACAACAAAGGTGATCCAGAGATTTACCGTGGTTGATGATCTCAAAGAAAGCTCGAAGATCATCAAGATGTGGATCAGTTCAAAGACCTCCACTGAAAGTACAAAACATTCGGACTTTGAAGTTGCACTACTTAAGCTCAAAGATTGCAGAAGTGAAGAATTAAAAAGTCTACGAGCTCAAGACTAAAGATAAAATAGAATGCTAGGATTCGAAATGTAAAACATGGGGTGACCTCCCTTAGGGGGAGATTGTTAGGAATTAGAAAATTCCATAGTGAAGAGTCGGTCACCCCAAATATTATCTAGCATAAGTTAGCTCGTAGACATATCTTTAGTTACATTATTTGTTAGTTTATTAGTTAGTTATTAGCGTAGTTTAGTTTAGTGCAACACCGTGGAGGAAGGACGGGTCTTTACCTACTGTATGCCTGATCCACAGTCCGATAGGAGGACGTAGTATTTGTAACTATAAATACCCCTTCCATCCTTGGAAGGGGTGTGGCTTATTTGAATCTAACCTTTCATTTTATAAAGAAACTCTCTTTTAAGAAACCTCCTCTCTACTCTCTTCATCTCTCTAATGGCTTTCTTATTTAATCATTGTCCTAGACCACCCGAATCATCAAACAACATAATATTCACGATCCTACATGAAGACAACGGTGGTGTGTGTTAGAAAAGGAAAAAGGGTAGGTATTGCAATAAAAAGGAAAAAGGAACGGGTAGGTATTGCAATAAAAAGGAAAGTAAAAGGAGTAAGAAAGGGCAATTGAAAAGGTTTACAACTTTACCAAATTAATTATTGCCCACTTGACCTAATAGTCACTTTCTGTCTGAATTTCCCACTCACCCCAAATTTGAAATTAATTTCACTATTACACTATGGCGTTTCCATTGTTCGAACTTCTACCTGAACAACAAGAAGAGGTCATCACGAAGCTTGATGCTTTGGAGATCTGTAGGTTGAAGGCATCTAGCCAACACTTTCAGCATCTTCTGACGTCACCCTAGTTCGTGACGCGTTACAATTCCAGTGAAGACAACGGTGGTGTGTGTTAGAAAAGGAAAAAGGAAAAAGGGTAGGTATTGCAATAAAAAGGAAAAAAGGAACGGGTAGGAGTTGCAATAAAAAAGGAAAGTAAAAGGAGTAAGAAAGGGCAATTGAAAAGGTTTACAACTTTACCAAATTAATTATTCCCACTTGACCTAATAGTCACTTTCTGTCTGAATTTCCCACTCACCCCAAATTTGAAATTAATTTCACTATTACACACTATGGCAGTTTCCATTGTTCGAACTTCTACCTGAACAACAAGAAGAGGTCATCACGAAGCTTGATGCTTTGGAGATCTGTAGGTTGAAGGCATCTAGCCAACACTTTCAGCATCTTCTGACGTCACCGAGTTCGTGACGCGTTACAATTCCAGTGAAGACAACGGTGGTGTGTGTTAGAAAAGGAAAAAGGAAAAAGGGGTAGGTATTGCAATAAAAAGGAAAAAGGGAACGGGTAGGTATTGCAATAAAAAGGAAAGTAAAAGGAGTAAGAAAGGGCAATTGAAAAGGTTTACAACTTTACCAAATTAATTATTGCCCACTTGACCTAATAGTCACTTTCTGTCTGAATTTCCCACTCACCCCAAATTTGAAATTAATTTCACTATTACACACTATGGCGTTTCCATTGTTCGAACTTCTACCTGAACAACAAGAAGAGGTCATCACGAAGCTTGATGCTTTGGAGATCTGTAGGTTGAAGGCATCTAGCCAACACTTTCAGCATCTTCTGACGTCACCCGAGTTCGTGACGCGTTACAATTCCAGTGAAGACAACGGTGGTGTGTGTTAGAAAAGAAAAAGGAAAAAGGGTAGGTATTGCAATAAAAAGGAAAAAGGAACGGGTAGGTATTGCAATAAAAAGGAAAGTAAAAGGAGTAAGAAAGGGCAATTGAAAAGGTTTACAACTTTACCAAATTAATTATTGCCCACTTGACCTAATAGTCACTTTCTGTCTGAATTTCCCACTCACCCCAAATTTGAAATTAATTTCACTATTACACACTATGACGTTTCCATTGTTCGAACTTCAACCTGAACAACAAGAAGAGGTCATCACGAAGCTTGATGCTTTGGAGATCTGTAAGTTGAAGGCATCTAGCCAACACTTTCAGCATCTTCTGACGTCACCCGAGTTCGTGACGCGTTACAATTCCAGTGAGACAACGGTGGTGTGTGTTAGAAAAGAAAAAGGAAAAAGGGTAGGTATTGCAATAAAAAGGAAAAAGGGAACGGGTAGGTATTGCAATAAAAAGGAAAGTAAAAGGAGTAAGAAAGGGCAATTGAAAAGGTTTACAACTTTACCAAATTAATTATTGCCCACTTGACCTAATAGTCACTTTCTGTCTGAATTTCCCACTCACCCCAAATTTGAAATTAATTTCACTATTACACTATGGCGTTTCCATTGTTCGAACTTCTACCTGAACAACAAGAAGAGGTCATCACGAAGCTTGATGCTTTGGAGATCTGTAGGTTGAAGGCATCTAGCCAACACTTTCAGCATCTTCTGACGTCACCCGAGTTCGTGACGCGTTACAATTCCAGTGAAGACAACGTGGTGTGTGTTAGAAAAGGAAAAAGGAAAAAGGGTAGGTATTGCAATAAAAAGGAAAAAAGGGAACGGGTAGGTATTGCAATAAAAAGGAAAGTAAAAGGAGTAAGAAAGGGCAATTGAAAAGGTTTACAACTTTACCAAATTAATTATTGCCCACTTGACCTAATAGTCACTTTCTGTCTGAATTTCCCACTCACCCCAAATTTGAAATTAATTTCACTATTACACTATGGCGTTTCCATTGTTCGAACTTCTACCTGAACAACAAGAAGAGGTCATCACGAAGCTTGATGCTTTGGAGATCTGTAGGTTGAAGGCATCTAGCCAACACTTTCAGCATCTTCTGACGTCACCCGAGTTCGTGACGCGTTACAATTCCAGTGAAGACAACGGTGGTGTGTGTTAGAAAAGGAAAAAGGAAAAAGGGTAGGTATTGCAATAAAAAGGAAAAAGGGAACGGGTAGGTATTGCAATAAAAAGGAAAGTAAAAGGAGTAAGAAAGGGCAATTGAAAAGGTTTACAACTTTACCAAATTAATTATTGCCCACTTGACCTAATAGTCACTTTCTGTCTGAATTTCCCACTCACCCCAAATTTGAAATTAATTTCACTATTACACTATGGCGTTTCCATTGTTCGAACTTCTACCTGAACAACAAGAAGAGGTCATCACGAAGCTTGATGCTTTGGAGATCTGTAGGTTGAAGGCATCTAGCCAACACTTTCAGCATCTTCTGACGTCACCCGAGTTCGTGACGCGTTACAATTCCAGTGAAGACAACGGTGGTGTGTGTTAGAAAAGGAAAAAGGAAAAAAGGGTAGGTATTGCAATAAAAAGGAAAAAAGGAACGGGTAGGTATTGCAATAAAAAGGAAAGTAAAAGGAGTAAGAAAGGGCAATTGAAAAGGTTTACAACTTTACCAAATTAATTATTGCCCACTTGACCTAATAGTCACTTTCTGTCTGAATTTCCCACTCACCCCAAATTTGAAATTAATTTCACTATTACACACTATGACGTTTCCATTGTTCGAACTTCTAACCTGAACAACAAGAAGAGGTCATCACGAAGCTTGATGCTTTGGAGATCTGTAGGTTGAAGGCATCTAGCCAACACTTTCAGCATCTTCTGACGTCACCCGAGTTCGTGACGCGTTACAATTCCAGTGAAGACAACGGTGGTGTGTGTTAGAAAAGGAAAAAGGAAAAAGGGTAGGTATTGCAATAAAAAGGAAAAAGAGAACGGGTAGGTATTGCAATAAAAAGGAAAGTAAAAGGAGTAAGAAAGGGCAATTGAAAAGGTTTACAACTTTACCAAATTAATTATTGCCCACTTGACCTAATAGTCACTTTCTGTCTGAATTTCCCACTCACCCCAAATTTGAAATTAATTTCACTATTACACACTATGGCGTTTCCATTGTTCGAACTTCTACCTGAACAACAAGAAGAGGTCATCACGAAGCTTGATGCTTTGGAGATCTGTAGGTTGAAGGCATCTAGCCAACACTTTCAGCATCTTCTGACGTCACCCGAGTTCGTGACGCGTTACAATTCCAGTGAATGACAACGGTGGTGTGTGTTAGAAAAGGAAAAAGAAAAAGGGTAGGTATTGCAATAAAAAGGAAAAAGGAACGGGTAGGTATTGCAATAAAAAGGAAAGTAAAAGGAGTAAGAAAGGGCAATTGAAAAGGTTTACAACTTTACCAAATTAATTATTGCCCACTTGACCTAATAGTCACTTTCTGTCTGAATTTCCCACTCACCCCAAATTTGAAATTAATTTCACTATTACACACTATGAGCGTTTCCATTGTTCGAACTTCTACCTGAACAACAAGAAGAGGTCATCACGAAGCTTGATGCTTTGGAGATCTGTAAGGTTGAAGGCATCTAGCCAACACTTTCAGCATCTTCTGACGTCACCCGAGTTCGTGACGCGTTACAATTCCAGTGAAGACAACGGTGGTGTGTGTTAGAAAAGGAAAAAGGAAAAAGGGTAGGTATTGCAATAAAAAGGAAAAAGGAACGGGTAGGTATTGCAATAAAAAGGAAAGTAAAAGGAGTAAGAAAGGGCAATTGAAAAGGTTTACAACTTTACCAAATTAATTATTGCCCACTTGACCTAATAGTCACTTTCTGTCTGAATTTCCCACTCACCCCAAATTTGAAATTAATTTCACTATTACACACTATGGCGTTTCCATTGTTCGAACTTCTACCTGAACAACAAGAAGAGGTCATCACGAAGCTTGATGCTTTGGAGATCTGTAGGTTGAAGGCATCTAGCCAACACTTTCAGCATCTTCTGACGTCACCCGAGTTCGTGACGCGTTACAATTCCAGTGAAGACAACGGATGGTGTGTGTTAGAAAAGGAAAAGGAAAAAGGGTAGGTATTGCAATAAAAAGGAAAAAGGGAACGGGTAGGTATTGCAATAAAAAGGAAAGTAAAAGGAGTAAGAAAGGGCAATTGAAAAGGTTTACAACTTTACCAAATTAATTATTGCCCACTTGACCTAATAGTCACTTTCTGTCTGAATTTCCCACTCACCCCAAATTTGAAATTAATTTCACTATTACACTATGGCGTTTCCATTGTTCGAACTTCTACCTGAACAACAAGAAGAGGTCATCACGAAGCTTGATGCTTTGGAGATCTGTAGGTTGAAGGCATCTAGCCAACACTTTCAGCATCTTCTGACGTCACCCGAGTTCGTGACGCGTTACAATTCCAGTGAAGACAACGGTGGTGTGTGTTAGAAAAGGAAAAAGGAAAAGGGTAGGTATTGCAATAAAAAGGAAAAAGGAACGGGTAGGTATTGCAATAAAAAGGAAAGTAAAAGGAGTAAGAAAGGGCAATTGAAAAGGTTTACAACTTTACCAAATTAATTATTGCCCACTTGACCTAATAGTCACTTTCTGTCTGAATTTCCCACTCACCCCAAATTTGAAATTAATTTCACTATTACACTATGGCGTTTCCATTGTTCGAACTTCTACCTGAACAACAAGAAGAGGTCATCACGAAGCTTGATGCTTTGGAGATCTGTAGGTTGAAGGCATCTAGCCAACACTTTCAGCATCTTCTGACGTCACCCGAGTTCGTGACGCGTTACAATTCCAGTGAAGACAACGGTGGTGTGTGTTAGAAAGAAAAGGAAAAAGGGTAGGTATTGCAATAAAAAGGAAAAAGGAACGGGTACGGTATTGCAATAAAAAGGAAAGTAAAAGGAGTAAGAAAGGGCAATTGAAAAGGTTTACAACTTTACCAAATTAATTATTGCCCACTTGACCTAATAGTCACTTTCTGTCTGAATTTCCCACTCACCCCAAATTTGAAATTAATTTCACTATTACACTACGGCGTTTCCATTGTTCGAACTTCTACCTGAACAACAAGAAGAGGTCATCACGAAGCTTGATGCTTTGGAGATCTGTAGGTTGAAGGCATCTAGCCAACACTTTCAGCATCTTCTGACGTCACCCGAGTTCGTGACGCGTTACAATTCCAGTGAAGACAACGGTGGTGTGTGTTAGAAAAGGAAAAAGGAAAAGGGTAGGTATTGCAATAAAAAGGAAAAAGAGAACAGGGTAGGTATTGCAATAAAAAGGAAAGTAAAAGGAGTAAGAAAGGGCAATTGAAAAGGTTTACAACTTTACCAAATTAATTATTGCCCACTTGACCTAATAGTCACTTTCTGTCTGAATTTCCCACTCACCCCAAATTTGAAATTAATTTCACTATTACACACTATGGACGTTTCCATTGTTCGAACTTCTACCTGAACAACAAGAAGAGGTCATCACGAAGCTTGATGCTTTGAAGATCTGTAAGTTGAAGGCATCTAGCCAACACTTTCAGCATCTTCTGACGTCACCCGAGTTCGTGACGCGTTACAATTCCGGTGATGACAACGATGGTGTGTGTTAGAAAAGGAAAAAGGAAAAAGGGTAGGTATTGCAATAAAAAGGAAAAAGAGAACGGGTAGGTATTGCAATAAAAAGGAAAGTAAAAGGAGTAAGAAAGGGCAATTGAAAAGGTTTACAACTTTACCAAATTAATTATTGCCCACTTGACCTAATAGTCACTTTCTGTCTGAATTTCCCACTCACCCCGAATTTGAAATTAATTTCACTATTAGACACTATGGCGTTTCCATTGTTCGAAGTTCTGCCTGAACAACAAGAAGAGGTCATCACGAAGCTTCATGCTTTGGAGATCTGTAGGTTGAAGGCATCTAGCCAACACTTTTAGCATCTTCTGACGTCACCCGAGTTCGTGACGCGTTACAATTCCAGTGAAGACAACGGTGGTGTGTGTTAGAAAAGGAAAAAGGAAAAAGGGTAGGTATTGCAATAAAAAGGAAAAAGAGAACGGGTAGGTATTGCAATAAAAAGGAAAGTAAAAGGAGTAAGAAAGGGCAATTGAAAAGGTTTACAACTTTACCAAATTAATTATTGCCCACTTGACCTAATAGTCACTTTCTGTCTGAATTTCCCACTCACCCCAAATTTGAAATTAATTTCACTATTACACACTATGACGTTTCCATTGTTCGAACTTCAACCTGAACAACAAGAAGAGGTCATCACGAAGCTTGATGCTTTGGAGATCTGTAAGTTGAAGGCATCTAGCCAACACTTTCAGCATCTTCTGACGTCACCCGAGTTCGTGACGCGTTACAATTCCAGTGAAGACAACGATGGTGTGTGTTAGAAAAGGAAAAGGAAAAAGGGTAGGTATTGCAATAAAAAGGAAAAAGAGAACGGGTAGGTATTGCAATAAAAAGGAAAGTAAAAGGAGTAAGAAAGGGCAATTGAAAAGGTTTACAACTTTACCAAATTAATTATTGCCCACTTGACCTAATAGTCACTTTCTGTCTGAATTTCCCACTCACCCCAAATTTGAAATTAATTTCACTATTACACTATGACGTTTCCATTGTTCGAACTTCAACCTGAACAACAAGAAGAGGTCATCACGAAGCTTGATGCTTTGGAGATCTGTAAGTTGAAGGCATCTAGCCAACACTTTCAGCATCTTCTGACGTCACCCGAGTTCGTGACGCGTTACAATTCCGGTGAATGACAACGGATGGTGTGTGTTAGAAAAGGAAAAAGGAAAAGGGTAGGTATTGCAATAAAAAGGAAAAAAGAGAACGGGTAGGTAGTTGCAATAAAAAGGAAAGTAAAAGGAGTAAGAAATGGCAATTGAAAAGCTTTACAACTTTACCAAATTAATTATTGCCCACTTGACCTAATAGTCACTTTCTGTCTGAATTTCCCACTCACCCCGAATTTGAAATTAATTTCACTATTAGACACTATGGCGTTTCCATTGTTCGACGTTCTGACCTGAACAACAAGAAGAGGTCATCACGAAGCTTGATGCTTTGGAGATCTGTAGGTTGAAGGCATCTAGCCAACACTTTTCAGCATCTTCTGACGTCACCCGAGTTCGTGACGCGTTACAATTCCAGTGAAGACAACGGTGGTGTGTGTTAGAAAAGAAAAAGGAAAAGGGTAGGTATTTCAATAAAAAGGAAAAAAAGGGAACGGGTAGGTATTGCAATAAAAGGAAAGTAAAAGGAGTAAGAAAGGGCAATTGAAAAGGTTTACAACTTTACCAAATTAATTATTGCCCACTTGACCTAATAGTCACTTTCTGTCTGAATTTCCCACTCACCCCAAATTTGAAATTAATTTCACTATTACACTATGGCGTTTCCATTGTTCGAACTTCTACCTGAACAACAAGAAGAGGTCATCACGAAGCTTGATGCTTTGGAGATCTGTAGGTTGAAGGCATCTAGCCAACACTTTCAACATCTTCTGACGTCACCCTAGTTCGTGACGCGTTACAATTCCAGTGAAGACAACGGTGGTGTGTGTTAGAAAAGGAAAAGGAAAAGGGTAGGTATTGCAATAAAAAGGAAAAAGGAACGGGTAGGAGTTGCAATAAAAAGGAAAGTAAAAGGAGTAAGAAAGGGCAATTGAAAAGGTTTACAACTTTACCAAATTAATTATTGCCCACTTGACCTAATAGTCACTTTCTGTCTGAATTTCCCACTCACCCCAAATTTGAAATTAATTTCACTATTACACACTATGACGTTTCCATTGTTCGAACTTCAACCTGAACAACAAGAAGAGGTCATCACGAAGCTTGATGCTTTGGAGATCTGTAGGTTGAAGGCATCTAGCCAACACTTTCAGCATCTTCTGACGTCACCCGAGTTCGTGACGCGTTACAATTCCAGTGAGGACAACGGTGGTGTGTGTTAGAAAAGGAAAAAGGAAAAAGGGTAGGTATTGCAATAAAAAGGAAAAAGAGAACGGGTAGGTATTGCAATAAAAAGGAAAGTAAAAGGAGTAAGAAAGGGCAATTGAAAAGGTTTACAACTTTACCAAATTAATTATTGCCCACTTGACCTAATAGTCACTTTCTGTCTGAATTTCCCACTCACCCCAAATTTGAAATTAATTTCACTATTACACACTATGATGTTTCCATTGTTCGAACTTCAACCTGAACAACAAGAAGAGGTCATCACGAAGCTTGATGCTTTGGAGATCTGTAAGTTGAAGGCATCTAGCCAACACTTTCAACATCTTCTGACGTCACCCGAGTTCGTGACGCGTTACAATTTCAGTGAAGACAACGGTGGTGTGTGTTAGAAAAGGAAAAAGGAAAAAGGAAAAAGGGAACGGGTAGGTATTGCAATAAAAAGGAAAGTAAAAGGAGTAAGAAAGGGCAATTGAAAAGGTTTACAACTTTACCAAATTAATTATTGCCCACTTGACTTAATAGTCACTTTCTGTCTAAATTTCCCACTCACCCCGAATTTGAAATTAATTTCACTATTAGACACTATGGCGTTTCCATTGTTCGAATTTCTGCCTGAACAACAAGAAGAGGTCATCACGAAGCTTGATGCTTTGGAGATCTGTAGGTTGAAGGCATCTAGCCAACACTTTCAGCATCTTCTTACGTCACTCGAGTTCGTGACGCGTTACAATTCCAGTGAGGACAACGGTGGTGTGTGTTAGAAAAGGAAAAAGGGTAGGTATTGCAATAAAAAGGAAAAAGGGAACGGGTACGTGTTGCAATAAAAAGTAAAGTAAAAGGAGTAAGAAAGGGCAATTGAAAAGGTTTACAACTTTACCAAATTAATTATGTCCCACTTGACCTAATAGTCACTTTCTGTCTGAATTTCCCACTCACCCCAAATTTGAAATTAATTTCACTATTAACACTATGGCAGTTTCCATTGTTCGAACTTCTACCTGAACAACAAGAAGAGGTCATCACGAAGCTTGATGCTTTGGAGATCTGTAGGTTGAAGGCATCTAGCCAACACTTTCAGCATCTTCTGACGTCACCCGAGTTTATGACGCGTTACAATTCCAGTGAAGACAACGGTGGTGTGTGTTAGAAAAGGAAAAAGGAAAAAGGGTAGGTATTGCAATAAAAAGGAAAAAGGAACGGGTAGGTATTGCAATAAAAAGGAAAGTAAAAGGAGTAAGAAAGGGCAATTGAAAAGGTTTACAACTTTACCAAATTAATTATTGCCCACTTGACCTAATAGTCACTTTCTGTCTGAATTTCCCACTCACCCCAAATTTGAAATTAATTTCACTATTACACTATGGCGTTTCCATTGTTCGAACTTCTACCTGAACAACAAGAAGAGGTCATCACGAAGCTTGATGCTTTGGAGATCTGTAGGTTGAAGGCATCTAGCCAACACTTTCAACATCTTCTGACGTCACCCGAGTTCGTGACGCGTTACAATTCCAGTGAAGACAACGGTGGTGTGTGTTAGAAAAGGAAAAAGGAAAGGGTAGGTATTGCAATAAAAGGAAAAAGGGAACGGGTAGGTATTGCAATAAAAAGGAAAGTAAAAGGAGTAAGAAAGGGCAATTGAAAAGGTTTACAACTTTACCAAATTAATTATATGCCCACTTGACCTAATAGTCACTTTCTGTCTGAATTTCCCACTCACCCCAAATTTGAAATTAATTTCACTATTACACACTATGACGTTTCCATTGTTCGAACTTCAACCTGAACAACAAGAAGAGGTCATCACGAAGCTTGATGCTTTGGAGATCTGTAAGTTGAAGGCATCTAGCCAACACTTTCAGCATCTTCTGACGTCACCCGAGTTTGTGACGCGTTACAATTCCAGTGAAGACAACGGTGGTGTGTGTTAGAAAAGGAAAAAGGAAAAAGGGTAGGTATTGCAATAAAAAGGAAAAAGGGAACGGGTAGGTATTGCAATAAAAAGGAAAGTAAAAGGAGTAAGAAAGGGCAATTGAAAAGGTTTACAACTTTACCAAATTAATTATTGCCCACTTGACCTAATACACTTTCTGTCTGAATTTCCCACTCACCCCAATTTGAAATTAATTTCACTATTACACACTATGACGTTTCCATTGTTCGAACTTCAACCTGAACAACAAGAAGAGGTCATCACGAAGCTTGATGCTTTGGAGATCTGTAAGTTGAAGGCATCTAGCCAACACTTTCAGCATCTTCTGACGTCACCCGAGTTCGTGACGCGTTACAATTCCAGTGAGGACAACGATGGTGTGTGTTAGAAAAGGAAAAAGGAAAAAGGGTAGGTATTGCAATAAAAAGGAAAAAGAGAACTGGTAGGTATTGCAATAAAAAGGAAAGTAAAAGGAGTAAGAAAGGGCAATTGAAAAGGTTTACAACTTTACCAAATTAATTATTGCCCACTTGACCTAATAGTCACTTTCTGTCTGAATTTCCCACTCACCCCAAATTTGAAATTAATTTCACTATTACACACTATGACGTTTCCATTGTTCGAACTTCAACCTGAACAACAAGAAGAGGTCATCACGAAGCTTGATGCTTTGGAGATCTGTAAGTTGAAGGCATCTAGCCAACACTTTCAGCATCTTCTGACGTCACCCGAGTTCGTGACGCGTTACAATTTCCAGGTGATGACAACGATGGTGTGTGTTAGAAAAGGAAAAAGGAAAAAGGGTAGGTATTGCAATAAAAAGGAAAAAGAGAACGGGTAGGTATTGCAATAAAAAGGAAAGTAAAAGGAGTAAGAAAGGGCAATTGAAAAGGTTTACAACTTTACCAAATTAATTATTGCCCACTTGACCTAATAGTCACTTTCTGTCTGAATTTCCCACTCACCCCGAATTTGAAATTAATTTCACTATTAGACACTATGGCGTTTCCATTGTTCGAAGTTCTGCCTGAACAACAAGAAGAGGTCATCACGAAGCTTGATGCTTTGGAGATCTGTAGGTTGAAGGCATCTAGCCAACACTTTCAGCATCTTCTGACGTCACCCGAGTTCGTGACGCGTTACAATTCCAGTGAAGACAACGGTGGTGTGTGTTAGAAAAGGAAAAAGGAAAAAGGGGTAGGTATTGCAATAAAAAGGAAAAAGGGAACGGGTAGGTATTGCAATAAAAAGGAAAGTAAAAGGAGTAAGAAAGGGCAATTGAAAGGTTTACAATTTTACCAAATTAATTATTGCCCACTGACCTAATAGTCACTTTCTGTCTGAATTTCCCACTCACACCAAAATTGAAATTAATTTCACTATTACACTATGGCGTTTCCATTGTTCGAACTTCTACCTGAACAGAAAGAAGAGGTCTATAGGTTGAAGGCCTCTGCCACACTTTCAGCATCTTCTGACGTCACCCGAGTTCGTGACGCGTTACAATTCCAGTGAAGACAACGGTGGTGTGTGTTAGAAAAGGAAAAAGGGTAGGTATTGCAATAAAAAGGAAAAAGGAACGGGTAGGAGTTGCAATAAAAAGGAAAGTAAAGGAGTAAGAAAGGGCAATTGAAAAGGTTTACAACTTTACCAAATTAATTATTGCCCACTTGACCTAATAGTCACTTTCTGTCTGAATTTCCCACTCACCCCAAATTTGAAATTAATTTCACTATTACACACTATGACAGTTTCCATTGTTCGAACTTCAACCTGAACAACAAGAAGAGGTCATCACGAAGCTTGATGCTTTGGAGATCTGTAAGTTGAAGGCATCTGGCCAACACTTTCAGCATCTTCTGACGTCACCCGAGTTCGTGACGCGTTACAATTCCAGTGAGGACAACGATGGTGTGTGTTAGAAAAGGAAAAAGGAAAAAGGGTAGGTATTGCAATAAAAAGGAAAAAGAGAACTGGTAGGTATTGCAATAAAAAGGAAAGTAAAAGGAGTAAGAAAGGGCAATTGAAAAGGTCTACAACTTTACCAAATTAATTATTGCCCACTTGACCTAATAGTCACTTTCTGTCTGAATTTCCCACTCACCCCAAATTTGAAATTAATTTCACTATTACACACTATGATGTTTCCATTGTTCGAACTTCAACCTGAACAACAAGAAGAGGTCATCACGAAGCTTGATGCTTTGGAGATCTGTAAGTTGAATGCATCTAGCCAACACTTTCAGCATCTTCTGACGTCACCCGAGTTCGTGACGCGTTACAATTTCAGTGAGGACAACGATGGTGTGTGTTAGAAAAGGAAAAAGGAAAAAGGGTAGGTATTGCAATAAAAAGGAAAAAGAGAACTGGTAGGTATTGCAATAAAAAGGAAAGTAAAAGGAGTAAGAAAGGGCAATTGAAAAGGTCTACAACTTTACCAAATTAATTATTGCCCACTTGACCTAATAGTCACTTTCTGTCTGAATTTCCCACTCACCCCAAATTTGAAATTAATTTCACTATTACACACTATGATGTTTCCATTGTTCGAACTTCAACCTGAACAACAAGAAGAGGTCATCACGAAGCTTGATGCTTTGGAGATCTGTAAGTTGAATGCATCTAGCCAACACTTTCAGCATCTTCTGACGTCACCCGAGTTCGTGACGCGTTACAATTTCAGTGAAGACAACGGTGGTGTGTGTTAGAAAAGGAAAAAGGAAAAAGGGAACGGGTAGGTATTGCAATAAAAAGGAAAGTAAAAGGAGTAAGAAAGGGCAATTGAAAAGGTTTACAACTTTACCAAATTAATTATTGCCCACTTGACCTTAATAGTCACTTCTCTGTCTGAATTTCCCACTCACCCCGAATTTGAAATTAATTTCACTATTAGACACTATGGCGTTTCCATTGTTCGAAGTTCTGCCTGAACAACAAGAAGAGGTCATCACGAAGCTTGATGCTTTGGAGATCTGTAGGTTGAAGGCATCTAGCCAACACTTTCAGCATCTTCTGACGTCACCCGAGTTCGTGACGCGTTACAATTCCAGTGAAGACAACGGTGGTGTGTGTTAGAAAAGAAAAGGAAAAAGGGTAGGTATTGCAATAAAAAGGAAAAAGGGAACGGGTAGGTATTGCAATAAAAAGGAAAGTAAAAGGAGTAAGAAAGGGCAATTGAAAAGGTTTACAACTTTACCAAATTAATTATTGCCCACTTGACCTAATAGTCACTTTCTGTCTGAATTTCCCACTCACCCCAAATTTGAAATTAATTTCACTATTACACACTATGGCATTTCCATTGTTCGAACTTCTACCTGAACAACAAGAAGAGGTCATCACGAAGCTTGATGCTTTGGAGATCTGTAGGTTGAAGGCATCTAGCCAACACTTTCAGCATCTTCTGACGTCACCCGAGTTCGTGACGCGTTACAATTCCAGTGAAGACAACGGTGGTGTGTGTTAGAAAAGGAAAAGGAAAAAGGGTAGGTATTGCAATAAAAAGGAAAAAGGAACAGGTAGGTATTGCAATAAAAAGGAAAGTAAAAGGAGTAAGAAAGGGCAATTGAAAAGGTTTACAACTTTACCAAATTAATTATTGCCCACTTGACCTAATAGTCACTTTCTGTCTGAATTTCCCACTCACCCCAAATTTGAAATTAATTTCACTATTACACACTATGGCGTTTCCATTGTTCGAACTTCTACCTGAACAACAAGAAGAGGTCATCACGAAGCTTGATGCTTTGGAGATCTGTAAGTTGAAGGCATCTAGCCAACACTTTCAGCATCTTCTGACGTCACCCGAGTTCGTGACGCGTTACAATTCAGTGAAGACAACGGTGGTGTGTGTTAGAAAAGGAAAAGGAAAAAGGGTAGGTATTGCAATAAAAAGGAAAAAGGAACGGGTAGGTATTGCAATAAAAAGGAAAGTAAAAGGAGTAAGAAAGGGCAATTGAAAAGGTTTACAACTTTACCAAATTAATTATTGCCCACTTGACCTAATAGTCACTTTCTGTCTGAATTTCCCACTCACCCCAAATTTGAAATTAATTTCACTATTACACACTATGGCGTTTCCATTGTTCGAACTTCTACCTGAACAACAAGAAGAGGTCATCACGAAGCTTGATGCTTTGGAGATCTGTAGGTTGAATGCATCTAGCCAACACTTTCAGCATCTTCTGACGTCACCCGAGTTCGTGACGCGTTACAATTCAGTGAAGACAACGGTGGTGTGTGTTAGAAAAAGAAAAAGGAAAAAGGGTAGGTATTTCAATAAAAAGGAAAAAGGGAACGGGTAGGTATTGCAATAAAAAGGAAAGTAAAAGGAGTAAGAAAGGGCAATTGAAAAGGTTTACAATTTTACCAAATTAATTATTGCCCACTTGACCTAATAGTCACTTTCTGTCTGAATTTCCCACTCACCCCAAATTTGAAATTAATTTCACTATTACACTATGGCGTTTCCATTGTTCGAACTTCTACCTGAACAAGAAGAAGAGGTCATCACGAAGCTTGATGCTTTGGAGATCTGTAGGTTGAAGGCATCTAGCCAACACTTTCAACATCTTCTGACGTCACCCTAGTTCGTGACGTGTTACAATTCCAGTGAAGACAACGGTGGTGTGTGTTAGAAAAGGAAAAAGGGTAGGTATTGCAATAAAAAGGAAAAAGGGAACGGGTACATGTTGCAATAAAAAGGAAAGTAAAAGGAGTAAGAAAGGGCAATTGAAAAGGTTTACAACTTTACCAAATTAATTATATCCCACTTGACCTAATAGTCACTTTCTGTCTGAATTTCCCACTCACCCCAAATTTGAAATTAATTTCACTATTACACACTATGACATTTCCATTGTTCGAACTTCAACCTGAACAACAAGAAGAGGTCATCGCGAAGCTTGATGCTTTGGAGATCTGTAAGTTGAAGGCATCTGGCCAACACTTTCAGCATCTTCTGACGTCACCCGAGTTCGTGACGCGTTACAATTCCAGTGAGGACAACGATGGTGTGTGTTAGAAAAGGAAAAAGGAAAAAGGGTAGGTATTGCAATAAAAAGGAAAAAGAGAACTGGTAGGTATTGCAATAAAAAGGAAAGTAAAAGGAGTAAGAAAGGGCAATTGAAAAGGTTTACAACTTTACCAAATTAATTATTGCCCACTTGACCTAATAGTCACTTTCTGTCTGAATTTCCCACTCACCCCAAATTTGAAATTAATTTCACTATTACACTATGGCGTTTCCATTGTTCGAACTTCTACCTGAACAAGAAGAAGAGGTCATCACGAAGCTTGATGCTTTGGAGATCTGTAGTTGAAGGCATCTAGCCACACTTTCAACATCTTCTGACGTCACCCGAGTTCGTGACGCGTTACAATTCCAGTGAAGACAACGGTGGTGTGTGTTAGAAAAGGAAAGAAAGGGTAGGTATTGCAATAAAAAGGAAAAAGGGAACGGGTACATGTATTGCAATAAAAAGGAAAGTAAAAGGAGTAAGAAAGGGCAATTGAAAAGGTTTACAACTTTACCAAATTAATTATATGCCCACTTGACCTAATAGTCACTTTCTGTCTGAATTTCCCACTCACCCCAAATTTGAAATTAATTTCACTATTACACACTATGGACATTTCCATTGTTCGAACTTCTACCTGAACAACAAGAAGATGTCATCACGAAGCTTGATGCTTTGGAGATCTGTAGGTTGAAGGCATCTAGGCCAACACTTTCAGCATCTTCTGACGTCACCCGAGTTCGTGACGCGTTACAATTCCAATGAAGACAACGGTGGTGTGTGTTAGAAAAAGAAAAGGAAAAAAGGGTAGGTATTTCAATCAAAAAGGAAAAAGGGAACGGGTAGGTATTGCAATAAAAAGGAAAGTAAAAGGAGTAAGAAAGGGCAATTGAAAAGGTTTACAATTTACCAAATTAATTATTGCCCACTTGACCTAATAGTCACTTTCTGTCTGAATTTCCCACTCACCCCAAATTTGAAATTAATTTCACTATTACACTATGGCGTTTCCATTGTTCGAACTTCTACCTGAACAAGAAGAAGAGGTCATCACGAAGCTTGATGCTTTGGAGATCTGTAGGTTGAAGGCATCTAGCCAACACTTTCAACATCTTCTGACGTCACCCTAGTTCGTGGTTACAATTCCAGTGAGGACAACGGATGGTGTGTGTTAGAAAAGGAAAAAGGGTAGGTATTGCAATAAAAAGGAAAAAGGGAACGGGTACATGTATTGCAATAAAAAGGAAAGTAAAAGGAGTAAGAAAGGGCAATTGAAAAGGTTTACAACTTTACCAAATTAATTATATCCCACTTGACCTAATAGTCACTTTCTGTCTGAATTTCCCACTCACCCCAAATTTGAAATTAATTTCACTATTACACACTATGACTTTCCATTGTTCGAACTTCAACCTGAACAACAAGAAGAGGTCATCACGAAGCTTGATGCTTTGGAGATCTGTAAGTTGAAGGCATCTGGCCAACACTTTCAGCATCTTCTGACGTCACCCGAGTTCGTGACGCGTTACAATTCCAGTGAGGACAACGATGGTGTGTGTTAGAAAAGGAAAAAGGAAAAAGGGTAGGTATTGCAATAAAAAGGAAAAAGAGAACTGGTAGGTATTGCAATAAAAAGGAAAGTAAAAGGAGTAAGAAAGGGCAATTGAAAAGGTTTACAACTTTACCAAATTAATTATTGCCCACTTGACCTAATAGTCACTTTCTGTCTGAATTTCCCACTCACCCCAAATTTGAAATTAATTTCACTATTACACACTATGGCGTTTCCATTGTTCGAACTTCTACCTGAACAACAAGAAGAGGTCATCACGAAGCTTGATGCTTTGGAGATCTGTAGGTTGAAGGCATCTAGCCAACACTTTCAGCATCTTCTGACGTCACCCTAGTTCGTGACGCGTTACAATTCCAGTGAAGACAACGGTGGTGTGTGTTAGAAAGAAAAGGAAAAAGGGTAGGTATTTCAACAAAAAGGAAAAAGGGAACGGGTAGGTATTGCAATAAAAAGGAAAGTAAAAGGAGTAAGAAAGGGCAATTGAAAAGGTTTACAACTTTACCAAATTAATTATTGCCCACTTGACCTAATAGTCACTTTCTATCTGAATTTCCCACTCACCCCAAATTTGAAATTAATTTTACTATTACACACTATGGCGTTTCCATTGTTCGAACTTCTACTTGAACAACAAGAAGAGGTCATCACGAAGCTTGATGCTTTGGAGATCTGTAGGTTGAAGGCATCTAGCCAACACTGTCAGCATCTTCTGACGTCACCCGAGTTCGTGATGCATTAAAATTCCAGTGAAGGACAACGGTGGTGTGTGTTAGAAAAGGAAAATGGGAAAAAAGGTGGGTATTGCAATAAAAAGGAAAAGGGAACAGGTAGATATTGCAATAAAAAGGAAAGTAAAAGGAGTAAGAAAGGGCAATTGAAAAGGTTTACAACTTTACCAAATTAATTATTGCCCACTTGACCTAATAGTCACTTTCTGTCTGAATTTCCCACTCACCCCAAATTTGAAATTAATTTCACTATTACACACTATGATGTTTCCATTGTTCGAACTTCTAACCTGAACAACAAGAAGAGGTCATCACGAAGCTTGATGCTTTGGAGATCTGTAAGTTGAATGCATCTAGCCAACACTTTCAGCATCTTCTGACGTCACCCAAGTTCGTGACGCGTTACAATTCAGTGAGGACAACGATGGTGTGTGTTAGAAAAGGAAAAGGAAAAAGGGTAGGTATTGCAATAAAAAGGAAAAAGAGAACTGGTAGGTATTGCAATAAAAAGGAAAGTAAAAGGAGTAAGAAAGGGCAATTGAAAAGGTCTACAACTTTACCAAATTAATTATTGCCCACTTGACCTAATAGTCACTTTCTGTCTGAATTTCCCACTCACCCCAAATTTGAAATTAATTTCACTATTACACACTATGATGTTTCCATTGTTCGAACTTCAACCTGAACAACAAGAAGAGGTCATCACGAAGCTTGATGCTCTGGAGATCTGTAAGTTGAATGCATCTAGCCAACACTTTCAGCATCTTCTGACGTCACCCTAGTTCGTGACGCGTTACAATTTCAGTGAAGACAACGGTGGTGTGTGTTAGAAAAGGAAAAAGGAAAAAGGGAACGGGTAGGTATTGCAATAAAAAGGAAAGTAAAAGAGTAAGAAAGGGCAATTGAAAAGGTTTACAACTTTACCAAATTAATTATTTCCCACTTGACTTAATAGTCACTCTCTGTCTGAATTTCCCACTCACCCCTAATTTGAAATTAATTTCACTATCAGACACTATGGCGTTTCCATTGTTCGAAGTTCTGCCTGAACAACAAGAAGAGGTCATCACGAAGCTTCATGCTTTGGAGATCTGTAGGTTGAAGGCATCTAGCCAACACTTTCAGCATCTTCTGACGTCACCCGAGTTTGTGACGCATTACAATTCCAGTGAAGACAACGGTGGTGTGTGTTAGAAAAAGAAAAAGGAAAAAGGGTAGGTATTTCAATAAAAAGGAAAAAGGGAACGGGTAGGTATTGCAATAAAAAGGAAAGTAAAAGGAGTAAGAAAGGGCAATTGAAAAGGTTTACAACTTTTACCAAATTAATTATTGCCCACTTGACCTAATAGTCACTTTCTATCTGAATTTCCCACTCACCCCAAATTTGAAATTAATTTTACTATTACACACTATGGCGTTTCCATTGTTCGAACTTCTACCTTGAACAACAAGAAGAGGTCATCACGAAGCTTGATGCTTTGGAGATCTGTAGGTTGAAGGCATCTAGCCAACACTGTCAAGCATCTTCTGACGTCACCCGAGTTCGTGATGCATTACAATTCCAGTGAAGACAACGGTGGTGTGTGTTAGAAAAGGAAATGGGAAAAAGGGTAGGTATTGCAATAAAAAGGAAAAAGGGAACAGGTAGATATTGCAATAAAAAGGAAAGTAAAAGGAGTAAGAAAGGGCAATTGAAAGGTTTACAACTTTACCAAATTAATTATATGCCCACTTGACCTAATAGTCACTTTCTGTCTGAATTTCCCACTCACCCCAAATTTGAAATTAATTTCACTATTACACACTATGACATTTCCATTGTTCGAACTTCTACCTGAACAACAAGAAGAGGTCATCGCGAAGCTTGATGCTTTGGAGATCTGTAGGTTGAAGGCATCTAGCCAACACTTTCAGCATCTTCTGACGTCACCCGAGTTGGTGACTGCGTTACAATTCCAGTGAGGACAACGATGGTGTGTGTTAGAAAAGGAAAAAGGAAAAAGGGTAGGTATTGCAATAAAAAAGAAAAAGAGAACTGGTAGGTATTGCAATAAAAAGGAAAGTAAAAGGAGTAAGAAAGGGCAATTGAAAAGGTTTACAACTTTACCAAATTAATTATTGCCCACTTGACCTAATAGTCACTTTCTGTCTGAATTTCCCACTCACCCCAAATTTGAAATTAATTTCACTATTACACACTATGATGTTTCCATTGTTCGAACTTCAACCTGAACAACAAGAAGAGGTCATCACGAAGCTTGATGCTCTGGAGATCTGTAAGTTGAATGCATCTAGCCAACACTTTCAGCATCTTCTGACGTCACCCTAGTTCGTGACGCGTTACAATTTCAGTGAAGACAACGGTGGTGTGTGTTAGAAAAGGAAAAAGGAAAAAGGGAACGGGTAGGTATTGCAATAAAAAGGAAAGTAAAAGGAGTAAGAAAGGGCAATTGAAAAGGTTTACAACTTTACCAAATTAATTATTGCCCACTTGACTTAATAGTCACTCTCTGTCTGAATTTCCCACTCACCCCTAATTTGAAATTAATTTCACTATCAGACACTATGGCGTTTCCATTGTTCGAAGTTCTGCCTGAACAACAAGAAGAGGTCATCACGAAGCTTGATGCTTTAGAGATCTGTAGGTTGAAGGCATCTAGCCAACACTTTCAGCATCTTCTGACGTCACCCGAGTTCGTGACGCGTTACAATTCCAATGAAGACAACGGTGGTGTGTGTTAGAAAAAGAAAAAGGAAAAAGGGTAGGTATTTCAACAAAAAGGAAAAAGGGAACGGGTAGGTATTGCAATAAAAAGGAAAGTAAAAGGAGTAAGAAAGGGCAATTGAAAAGGTTTACAATTTTACCAAATTAATTATTGCCCACTTGACCTAATAGTCACTTTCTGTCTGAATTTCCCACTCACCCCAAATTTGAAATTAATTTCACTATTACACTATGGCGTTTCCATTGTTCGAACTTCTACCTGAACAAGAAGAAGAGGTCATCACGAAGCTTGATGTTTTGGAGATCTGTAGGTTGAAGGCATCTAGCCAACACTTTCAACATCTTCTGACGTCACCCTAGTTCGTGACGTGTTACAATTCCAGTGAAGACAACGGTGGTGTGTGTTAGAAAAGGAAAAAGGGTAGGTATTGCAATAAAAAGGAAAAAGGGAACGGGTACATGTTGCAATAAAAAGGAAAGTAAAAGGAGTAAGAAAGGGCAATTGAAAAGGTTTACAACTTTACCAAATTAATTATATCCTACTTGACCTAATAGTCACTTTCTGTCTGAATTTCCCACTCACCCCAAATTTGAAATTAATTTCACTATTACACACTATGACATTTCCATTGTTCGAACTTCAACCTGAACAACAAGAAGAGGTCATCGCGAAGCTTGATGCTTTGGAGATCTGTAAGTTGAAGGCATCTGGCCAACACTTTCAGCATCTTCTGACGTCACCCGAGTTCGTGACGCGTTACAATTCCAGTGAGGACAACGATGGTGTGTGTTAGAAAAGGAAAAAGGAAAAAGGGTAGGTATTGCAATAAAAAGGAAAAAGAGAACTGGTAGGTATTGCAATAAAAAGGAAAGTAAAAGGAGTAAGAAAGGGCAATTGAAAAGGTTTACAACTTTACCAAATTAATTATTGCCCACTTGACCTAATAGTCACTTTCTGTCTGAATTTCCCACTCACCCCAAATTTGAAATTAATTTCACTATTACACACTATGATGTTTCCATTGTTCGAACTTCAACCTGAACAACAAGAAGAGGTCATCACGAAGCTTGATGCTTTGGAGATCTGTAAGTTGAATGCATCTAGCCAACACTTTCAGCATCTTCTGACGTCACCCGAGTTCGTGACGCGTTACAATTTCAGTGAAGACAACGGTGGTGTGTGTTAGAAAAGGAAAAAGGAAAAAGGGAACGGGTAGGTATTGCAATAAAAAGGAAAGTAAAAGGAGTAAGAAAGGGCAATTGAAAAGGTTTACAACTTTACCAAATTAATTATTGCCCACTTGACTTAATAGTCACTCTCTGTCTGAATTTCCCACTCACCCCGAATTTGAAATTAATTTCACTATTAGACACTATGGCGTTTCCATTGTTCGAAGTTCTGCCTGAACAACAAGAAGAGGTCATCACGAAGCTTGATGCTTTGGAGATCTATAGGTTGAAGGCATCTAGCCAACACTTTCAGCATCTTCTGACGTCACCCGAGTTCGTGACGCGTTACAATTCCAATGAAGACAACGGTGGTGTGTGTTAGAAAAAGAAAAAGGAAAAAGGGTAGGTATTTCAACAAAAAGGAAAAAGGGAACGGGTAGGTATTGCAATAAAAAGGAAAGTAAAAGGAGTAAGAAAGGGCAATTGAAAAGGTTTACAACTTTACCAAATTAATTATTGCCCACTTGACCTAATAGTCACTTTCTATCTGAATTTCCCACTCACCCCAAATTTGAAATTAATTTCACTATTACACACTATGGCGTTTCCATTGTTCGAACTTCTACTTGAACAACAAGAAGAGGTCATTGATCTGTGCTAAACCGTCAAGTCTAACAGACTTAAAACAGCTTAAACACAAATGCAATGAAGTCCTGGAGAATATAGTGAATTCCCGGGTCGTTAAGTCCCAAGGAGACTCAATGGTGTGTCAAACAAACTCAGAGGATAGAATGATCACTAAGGATAGTGATCTGTAAAGGTTTTGAATTGAATATTACACTACTGAAAAAGTTATAAAATAAAGCGACTTAAATACAAATTAAGAAAATTAAAAAGTTAAAATCTATTAAATAAACGCTATCACTATTTCTAAAGTGATGAACGTTTAAAACTTAAAACTTAAAACTTACGTTTAAATAAAAATAACGTAAACGTACAAAATAAAAAATGAAAACTAAGAAATAAAAGGCCTAAAAATATGAAAATAACATTTTTGGAATCCTAAAAATAAAAGAAAATTATTAGAAAAAGAAAATTATTTTTAACACTATTTAATTAATTATTATTAATGAAAAACTATTTTAACTATTTAATAAATACTCTAAAATAGAAGAAAATACAAAATAAGGCTAGAAAAATAAACTTATGATTCTGAAAAATCTAAAATACTATAAAACTAATTTTAAAACAGAAAATATATTTTTCACACTTTTTATATATTTATTACTAATTTAAAACTATTTAAAACTAATTAAAATGCTAGAAAATACTTTTTAAACTAAGAAAATTATGGAAAAATACTTTTTAGGCTTTTTACATTTATCTTAAACTGTTAAAATTGAAAAATTATTTTTTGGAACTTTTTCTTAATTTTTTGTATTAAATGCTATTTAAAAGTGCTTAAAAACTAATTTAAATTAAGAAAAATAGTAAACAAGCTTGGAAAAATCTGAAAAATTCAAGAAAACTCTAAAATAATACTAGGAAGCTAGGAAAAATGGAAAAACATGGGCTTGTTTGCAAGATATAGAAACTGATGACCAAGTGCTTATTGAAATAAGCACTTAAATAAGCAAATGAAAACCAAAGACTATCAGACTGATACACAAGCTATAATAAGCTAGGAGAACTAAAATGGAACAAGTACCAACAAGCTACAACCTCTGATTACAAGCTCAACAGATTTGAGTATATGAGATTTTAAGCTAAAACAGTGAAAGGGGTGCCCTCTTTAAGCTTAAGCACAAGCTTTAAAATAAGCTAAATGTAAAAACTATCAATTGGAACCTAGACTAGACCTGGGTGAGACTTAGTAAACCAAAATACAGACCTAGGTGAGCTCACATGAGATCTGTGCAGCCCATGCAAAACCTGCATAACCCCTGTGCAGTCAACAGTGCCCTGCACAGGGGATTTAACACCATTTTTACAAGCTAATTTGAGCTTTTAGAAAAATTACAAAAATCCACTAAATTAGACATAAGGAAATAGACCAGTAGTACTTACTAAAACCACAAGTTTTATAGATAAAGACTCAGAAATGAGTTCAACAAAAATCACTCTAGTTGGCCCAAAAACTCACTTTGCAAACTTTGACTTTTTCACAAAACCAAAATGTTGACTAAGTTGAGGTTTGATCAAGACTTAAGGACTGATATAGCTGTTAATGGAAGAAATAAGACTAAAGCAATCTAAATCTAAGTATTCTAAACACAAAACAAGAATATGATTCCTTAAAATTCCAACAGTAAAGCTGCCAAAGGAGGTTTACACAGAAATTGACTTTGAGCTTATGTGGGTGCAAGAACAAGACAGATAAGGGTTCAATTGGACTAAAAAAGCTTGGACCAACAGGACTTATGGACTTAACCACCCTAAACAACTGATAAAACAGCAAATCCAAACACCCTTATAGATAACAGGTATGGAATTAAAATGAGATAAACAACTGATTCAGAGGGTACTATTGATCAAACTTAGTTTATATGATCATAATACAATTACCTAAACATATTTTAACCATTGGTGACCACAATTAAATATTCAAGCATAATATGCAATTTGACTTAAAATTGAAAAGTGAGAAAGCTACTCACAACTGATCCAGCTGGTTGCAGGCCAGAACCAAACACAAAACTATGCTACCCTAAGCTATTTCCAACCCATTTCAGTCACTGCAACAACCCAAGATCCAATTTTCCTCCTCTTTTGACTTTTGTTGACCTTACATGAAATTTGCTTAAAACTAATTTGTAAGCTTAACAAAAGCTAAAATTAGCTTAACTAAGATTGTTTGAGCTGATAAATAAGCTAATTAAAGCTTATACATAAGAATTTGAAATGGAAATGTTCAACAGTAGCCATGAAACATGAAATTTTATCCAAACCATGAAATTAATTCTTAAAACAGATTACAAAGCTATCTTAACTTAAGTTTGAATCATTAAAACAAAATATTACATAGTTTAGACTAAACTAAGACATTTTATATAAAATACGACATAAAGAAAAATCTTCAAAAACTAACTAACTCTCCTCTTGCTTCAATCTCTCTCTTTTATACCCCAATCTCTTTCTCTTTCATCTCTGACTAAATCCCACTTCTTTTTGCGGCCATTGGATCACTTAAAATCATTTTTGGCCATTGATTGTTTTTGGCGGGAAAATGGAAATTTGGCAGTTAAGGTTGATTAAAGGAGTAGGAGGTGCATTTAATGTGTTTTGGAAGGTAGGAGAGGAGGGGGGAACAAGGATAGTGATATGTTGAGGAGGGGGGATGGGAGTTGCTTGGGTGAGCAGTGATAGCAGGTGAGGAAGAAAGACTTAGGCGCCAGTTGTGATTATTTGACCATTTGGTTTGACCAGATATAATATCAAAAAAAAGGGGGTCAAAAGGTTATTGGCTGGGGTTCAAAAAGAATGGCAGGGGGTCATATGGGTTTAAGACAAGGGCCAAAATGGTTTAAAGGGGTTTAATAGACAAGGACCATTAGTGTAAATTCTGAAAAATCAAGGGCTAAGGTTGCCAATTCTGAAAAGTTATTCCAAGGGACCACAAGTGACAACCTTCAAAAGTATAAGGACTAACTTTGCCATTTTCCAATTTCCAGGGGCCATTTTTGACATTTTTCAAACTTGAGGGACCAAAGTTGTAATTTTTCAAATTTTATATTTCAAGGGTTTGTTTTGACAACTTTTGAATCCCATGGACCTTAAATGACATTTTCCTTTATTTTGATTTACCAGGGACTGTTTTTGACAACTTTTGAAACTTGGGGGACTAAAACTGCCAATTTTGCAAATTTGATACGTTTTTCATCTGATTTTGATATTTTTGCATTTAAAACACATAAAACACTGATTTGTGATATTTTTATCATTTTGATGCATTTTTGAGTGTTTTCAGATGATTTTGCAGTTTAGATTGTACAAAAATGATGAGTATTTAGACACTCATCAGTCATCACGAAGCTTGATGCTTTGGAGATCTGTAGGTTGAAGGCATCTAGCCAACACTGTCAGCATCTTCTGACGTCACCCGAGTTCGTGATGCATTACAATTCCAGTGAAGACAACGGTGGTGTGTGTTAGAAAAGGAAATGGGAAAAAGGGTGGGTATTGCAATAAAAAGGAAAAAGGGAACAGGTAGATATTGCAATAAAAAGGAAAGTAAAAGGAGTAAGAAAGGGTAATTGAAAAGGTTTACAACTTTACCAAATTAATTATTGCCTACTTGACCTAATAGTCACTTTCTATCTGAATTTCCCACTCACCCCAAATTTGAAATTAATTTCACTATTACACACTATGGCGTTTCCATTGTTCGAACTTCTACTTGAACAACAAGAAGAGGTCATCACGAAGCTTGATGCTTTGGAGATCTGTTGGTTGAAGGCATCTAGCCAACACTGTCAGCATCTTCTGATGTCACCCGAGTTCGTGATGCATTACAATTCCAGTGAAGAAAACGGTGGTGTGTGTTAGAAAAGGAAAAGGGAAAAAGGGTGGGTATTGCAATAAAAAGGAAAAAGGGAACAGGTAGATATTGCAATAAAAAGGAAAGTAAATGGAGTAAGAAAGGGCAATTGAAAAGGTTTACAACTTCACCAAATTAATTATTGCCCACTTGACCTAATAGTCACTTTCTGTCTGAATTTCCCACTCACCCCAAATTTGAAATTAATTTCACTATTACACACTATGATGTTTCCATTGTTCGAACTTCAACCTGAACAACAAGAAGAGGTCATCACGAAGCTTGATGCTTTGGAGATCTGTAAGTTGAATGCATCTAGCCAACACTTTTAGCATCTTCTGACGTCACCCGAGTTCATGACGCGTTACAATTTCAGTTAAGACAATTGTGGTGTGTGTTAGAAAAGGAAAAAGGGAACGGGTAGGTATTGCAATAAAAAGGAAAGTAAAAGGAGTAAGAAAGGGCAATTGAAAAGGTTTATAACTTTTACAAATTAATTATTGCCCACTTGACTTAATAGTCACTCTCTGTCTGAATTTCCCACTCACCCCGAATTTGAAATTAATTTCACTATTAGACACTATGGCGTTTCCATTGTTCGAAGTTCTGTCTGAACAACAAGAAGAGGTCATCACGAAGCTTGATGCTTTAGAGATCTATAGGTTGAAGGCATCTAGCCAACACTTTCAGCATCTTCTGACGTCACCCGAGTTCGTGACGCGTTATAATTCCAGTGAAGACAACGGTGGTGTGTGTTAGAAAAAGAAAAAGGAAAAAGGGTAGGTATTTCAATAAAAAGGAAAAAGGGAACGGGTAGGTATTGCAATAAAAAGGAAAGTAAAAGGAGTAAGAAAGGGCAATTGAAAAGGTTTACAACTTTACCAAATTAATTATTGCCCACTTGACCTAATAGTCACTTTCTATCTGAATTTCCCACTCACCCCAAATTTGAAATTAATTTCACTATTACACACTATGGCGTTTCCATTGTTTGAACTTCTACTTGAACAACAAGAAGAGGTCAACACGAAGCTTGATGCTTTGGAGATCTGTAGGTTGAAGGCATCTAGCCAACACTGTCAGCATCTTCTGACGTCACCCGAGTTTGTGATGCATTACAATTCCAGTGAAGACAACGGTGGTGTGTGTTAGAAAAGGAAACGGGAAAAAGGGTGGGTATTGCAATAAAAAGGAAAAAGGGAACAGGTAGATATTGCAGTAAAAAGGAAAGTAAAAGGAGTAAGAAAGGGCAATTGAAAAGGTTTACAACTTTACCAAATTAATTATTGCCCACTTGACCTAATAGTCACGCCTGTCTGAATTTCCCACTCACCCCGAATTTGAAATTAATTTCACTATTAGACACTATGGCGTTTCCATTGTTCGAACTTCTACCTAAACAAAAAGAAGAGGTCATCACGAAGCTTGATGCTTTGGAGATCTGTAGGTTGAAGGCATCTAGCCAACACTTTCAGCATCTTCTTACGTCACCCGAGTTCGTGACGCGTTACAATTCCAGTGAAGACAACGATGGTGTGTGTTAGAAATGGAAAAAGGGTAGTGTTGGAATCACTCCTAAACATGATTTCAAGTGTTAGTAATTAAATGTAATAGTTAGCTTAATTATGGCCTTTATGTTTGTTATTAGCTTAGGCTTATGTAGAAGGCCCATAAGCCTAGGCCCAAGTCCACTAAGGAAAGGAAGGGACTAGGAGTGTTGCCCTAGCTCCCCCTCCTATAAATACTATGTAATAACCCTCACTTGAGGGTTGGTTGTTCAATTTATTCACTCTCACATTTCCTACGAATAACCGGTTTAGTCATACGAGTGTGTGTGTGTGTTTATTGTTCATCCGATCATTCTCCTTTTCTATTTCTTACATATTGATACTTGTGTTATAAAAATGGTGACCTAACAGTGGTATCATTCGCCAAATAGTTGAGTGAATCGGTTTTGTTGTTAAAAGTGAGTTTTGGTCTTACGCGTAACAACGTCTCCAACTTTGGTTCGCTTAAAAACACATTTTTTACACTTTTTAATCCAAGATTCTTGTACTTTCAACGTTTTAAGGTGTTAAAATAACTGTTTTTGGCAAAAAGTTTCAAACTTTACGTGTGGATCATTGTTTTTAAGCTAGGTTTTTTACGAGGGTTTCGTTATACGCATAACTTGTTTTTAAGCTTTGGATCATCAAGTTTCACACTTTTGTGTTATTTTGGTGATATTGAAGCTATCTCATCACAAAAATATGGTTTGGAAACATCTGTTGGCAGAAATCATTTTTTTGGCTAAATTCTACGCGTAAGAAAACCCTAATCTTACGCGTAACTTTTCCTTGGTTTGATCTTCAGTTTTCGTGGTTTACTCCGTGTTTTCTTGCTTGGATAAGCCTAAAAACATGTCGACTTTGGATATCTTTTGCACTGTGATAGTGTAAAAGATCATTTGGGCAAAACCCTAAAATTACACATAAGCATAAGCTTACGCGTAGAATTTTTTACGCATAATATTTATCTTACGCCTAAGCTTTGTCTTACGCATAAGTTAATCCTACGCCTAAGTTTTCTACGCCTAACTTCTTGTTTACGCATAACTTTAGTGTTTTCTCCTTACTTACGCGTAAGCTAATCCTACGCGTAACTATTGCTGTTACGCGTATCTTTGGTGTTTTTACGCATAAGTGGTACTTGGCTTTTCTGTGATTTCTACGCCTAAGGATACTTCATCAACAACGGTTCATTCGACTACAAAGATCCATTTAACAACACAAGTTTTCAACATGTCACAACCACCATACTCTAACTATTTCCCTTACACTTATAATCAACAACAACAACAACTAAGTCCACAACATCAACAATTTAATCATCAACAACAAATTTATCAACAACAATTTAATCAACAACATACTCCACAACTTGCAGCAATCCCACAACCTCAAATGGTTCAACCACCACCTAGTCTTCAAGTACAACCTTACACAAACTTCTACAATCAACATCCATCCAGGAGCACTATGAAGGAACCGTTATGGTTTGGCAAGATGTGTGAAGCCTTAAGTAGCCAACAATCAATTCATGAAGCTGGCTCACTTGATAGACCTCCAATGCTCACTCCCGGAAATTATGATCAATGGGTGATAAGGTTCTTTAGGTTTTGTGATCTAAAGAAGCCACATGGAAAGTTCTTAAAGAAGGTCATTATGGAAGGTCCATTTCAGATGCCTACTACTGTCACACCCGCAGATCCAAATGCCAATCCACCAAGAGATGCTGTCACCAACATTGCAACTGTCTCCCAACTCACTTGTGATGAACTTCTACATTATGAAGCCGATGAACTAGCAATGCAATACATCCTTTTAGGACTACCTAATCCGATCCTTCGAAGTGTTGATGCTCAAAAGACAGCTAAAGCAATGTGGGAACATATTCATCTTCTAATGGAAGGCACAACACTCAATCAGGAAGACATGGAATCCAAAATTTACTTGGCTTATGAACACTTCATGATTGAACCAGGAGAGACATTAGAGTCATATCATCATCGCTTTTCAGACATCATTAATGATTTGGACAAACACAACATCATCATGCCCCGAATTGCTGTCAACACAAAGTTCCTAAGTAGTCTTGGTCCGGAATGGGAGAAGTATGTCATTTTTCTCCGTCAAGCTAAGAATCTTCATCATGCTACATACGGATTGTTGTACGATTATTTGAAGCCTCATCAAAAAGAAGTTGATAAGGAAAGGATTCTCCGTGGTCAAACTGTTTCACCTTCACTTCCGGATAATCAACAACTTGCTTTGTGGGCTCAAACCAATTATCCTCCTCAACCAACTGCCACAATCACACCATATGATCCATCACAGCAACAATCTCAACAAACTCAATTGGTTCCATACAACAACAACAATGATCAAGCATTTTTCAGTGAAGCTAATGAGGACTCCGATTTGTTCGATGCATTGCAACAAGGATTCGTTATGATTGCTAAAGCATTTGGCCGTTATACAAACAAATCCAACAATCGCATTCGTTCCTCATCAAACACAAGGAATCAGGCTGTTGTGAACAATGGACGAGTTGAAGTTCAGAATCGTGGTTATGGTCGTCAGATGGGCGGTGGTCAAGGGTTTAATGCTATGGGTAGGAATAACAACAGAGCTCAAGTGGTTGAACAGGGAAATGCTCAGAATGGGTTGAATGGTCTTCGATGCTACAACTGCAATGAGAAGGGACACCTGGCTAATGCATGCCCAAAGTCGAGGACTAGGGGCAGTGCTTATCACAAGGAGGCCTTACTTTTGGCTCTTAAGGATGAAGCTGGTGGAACTCTCACAGACAAAGAACAGAGCTTTATGGCAGATGCAGACTCAGATGATGATATGGAGGACTTGCAGGCCAATGCAGCAGTTATGTTGATGGCTAATATGCATGAGCTACATATGAGTGACACAGGCCCAGTGTATGACACTGATGGCTTGTCTCAGGTACCCGAACAAACCATATTTATCTCTGATCTAATATCTCCGCCAACATCTAAATCCGGCAAGGCTCAGAATGTTCAAAATGAGTCATCCACATCTCATTCCGACGATTCTCAACTAGACCCCGTAGTTACATTTGACGATCAAGATGACCTTATGGTTTCCTTTGATAATCAAATTGACTCCGTAGTTATACTTGAGGATCTGAATAATGATCATGTTGTGACTCACGTTGAACACGCCGAACTTTTGCCTAGTCCAGATGTTGATCTGTTACTTAAAGACCAACAATCCCGAATGGAAGAATGTCGTGAATTAAATCAGCAATTAAAAAGTAAAAATGCACTGTTAACCAGGGATATTGAATGCTTAAAACGACAACTCGATTTTTTCAAAACTCAAGAAAAACGTGAAAAGGTTTTGAAGTCGCTTTTGCTAAATCTCATCAAAACGAACAATCTTTAGAACGACAGATGCGTGATCTAGCCGCTTCGAAGAATGCTTTATTGTCTAACATAGAACAACTGAAACATGAACATAAACAACAAATTAACGCTCTTACTTTGGAAACTCAAAAGGCCAAGGCTGAGCTGTTAACTTGTCAAAAACAGTTCTCTGAGTACAAAAAGCATTCCACGAAATGAATAGATACCTATCTCGAAGAAATTGTCGACTTACAAAACAAAATCAAAGAGTTTCGAAATGTTGTTTATAAACATGGTGAGTCAATCACAACTATTCAAAAGTTTACTTTTAAACCTAATCCAAATGGATATGGTCCGATTCTTGCTGATTACAAACCTAAGTTTTCAAACAGAGCATTCAAACCAAATCCTGAAGTTTACAGTGCAGAACATAGAATTGATGATTCAATTATGACTGTTGTTGAATATAATCGCATGGAGGAATTAGATGCAGATGACGAGAGTCGGTCAAAAATGGAAAATGTCATTTATAACAAACCATTTAACTATTCACAAGCCGTAACTTTTGTCACACAACAAGATACTTCTAACAAACCTTTGGTTATCACATCAGTTTCTGAAGTTAGTCCCCAACACAATGGTGCACAAATTAATGGTCCTTTACCTTAACTTAGTGAAGTTAAAACAAAAGCCGAAAGTTGTCGAGTTATAAAATACTTTGACATTTTCTTATCTGACCTCAAACTTTTGGAACGTGAGATTGAATTTCATTCTGAAATAAAAGTTGAACATTTTCATTCGCCTCTGGCGCGAGAACAAAGAGATATTCTTCAAAAAAGAATTTTACCCCATGTCAAAAATTTAAAAAACTGTGCACAATATTGGGAAAGGGATTTTCACAAGGAACTTGGTCTCATGAAAACAGTTTTCGAGAAAACAGAAACATCGATTTCAAATACTAAACGTAAAAAGAAATTGTTAAGAAAAGATGTTGATCGACTCTTGGAAGATGTTATCTGTGCTAATATCAATAATCTTGTGTTATTACAATCTGTTGTGTATGCATCTGATAATGTGCATCAGATCGAGTCATTAAAAGTTGAAAATGAACGATTGATAAACGATCTTTCAAATGCAAAACGTCGTCTTCAATGGTGTCAAAAAGATTGTCAAAATCGTGAACTTGCTTTGCAAAACAAAATCAACCAGTTGCAATCCAAAACGTTTAATCCAAAATTTGAGCAACTGGATGATCAAAACGTGTCTTTTAAATGTCAAATCTCAAAATATGAACAAGAACTTGTAAAAGTTAAACAGGAATATGGTGTCATATTTGATTTACTTAAAAAGACTCGTGATGAAGCATCAAACGAACTTGATCATTTTCTTGCACACACTAAGGAAGTCATGAATTTTTCAGGAAATCTTCGTTCTGAAATTCAAGAATTGGTGCACACTATCTTTAAGTTAAGAGAAATGTTAGGAAAGTATGAACAACTTCCGCCTACCGTTATTAAGAGAATAGCACCTGTAACACTTAGTAATCGTGACCCTAGAATGCCTACTGCCAAATCACAAGATACTAATGTGCTTCCCTCTACTGAAACAGGAATAATTGCTTCTTTTCCTAATGTCCGCACTTCAAAGCCTAGGAGCAATATAAGGAAGAATAGGAAGTTGCGACCTAAGAAAAGATCAATAAGGAATGCTGAAGTAGAAGAACACCCTAGGATTTTGAATAAGACTCACGTTGCACCTACTTTAGATATTGCGTCTGACAAATGTAATAGAAAAAGTGATGTAACGAATACTAAACCTTTAAGTACTTTTGATATTCAATCTGATGCATCTTGTGCTATTTGTCGTAAAAGTATGAATTCTGACTGTCATGACAAATGTGTTGCTAAAGCTATCATCTCTCGTTTAAGGAATCCTAAGAATCGGAATACCTCTAGGCCCACTAACCATTCTAAGTCTGTGTTTGGTAGACCGCCCTCTTTAGATTCTAAGAAACACATTGATATCCATGTAGTTCCAGTATCACCTCCAAAGAAAGTAGTACAACCTAGTGCATTCACTAAGACTAAAGCAAATACTAGTTGGAGATGGCAGAAATGGATACCTAATACACTAGGATTTAAATGGATGCCTAAAGTTATCGATGTGTGTATGTCCACTATAACTGCTTCGGAACCCTCTAACACTTCGGGTTCCACATCTACTTCTATTCCATCTGTGTTGTCTGTGTGTAATGCAGGTGATACAGATCATCCTTTGGATTGTTGATAGCGGATGTTCCCGACACATGACAGGCAATCTTAAACTGTTGTCAAACTTTATTGCAAAGTTCATTGGCACTGTCAGATTCGGGAATGATCACTTCGCAGCTATCATGGGCTACGAAGATTATATCAATGGCAATATTGAAATTAGCAGGGTTTATTATGTGGAAGGCCTCGGTCACAATCTCTTTTCAGTCGGTCAATTCTGTGATGGAGATTTAGAAGTTGCTTTTCGAGAGAAAACTTGTTTCATTCGTGATCTACAAGGAAACGATCTTATGTCTGGCTCTCGCAATTCTAGTTTGTACACAATCTCAATGCAAGACATGGTTGTTTCATCTCCTATCTGTCTACTATCAAAGGCTTCATCAACAAAATCCTGGCTATGGCACCGTCGTCTCTCACATCTAAACTTTCAAACCATCACCAACCTTGCTCGACACAAACTTGTTGAAGGTCTCCCACGATTCCGGTATTCTAAAGATCACCTTTGCTCAGCTTGTGAACAAGGGAAAAGCACTCGTGCTCATTTTCCTTCAAAGGTGGAACACAGCTCTCAGCATGTGCTTCATTTTCTTCACATGGATTTGTGTGGCCCGATGCGCGTGCAAACGATTAATGGCAAACGCTACATCTTGGTAATTGTTGATGACTACTCACGATGGACTTGGGTCTACTTTCTTCGAAGCAAAGACCAAGCTCCACAGATGATCATCACCTTTCTCACGAAAATTCAAGTTCAGCTCCGGAACACCGTCCGCCAAATCAGAACAGACAAAGGAACTAAATTTGTGAACCAAACTCTTCGAGAATTTTATGAGAAAGTGGGAATAGAGCATCAAACATCTATTGCACGGACACCAGAACAAAACGGAGTTGTTGAAAGACGAAACCGAACGTTAGTGGAAGCTGCAAGAACAATGTTAATTAATGCTAAACTTCCAGATTACTTGTGGGCAGAAGTTGTATCAACTGCATGCTACACTCAAAACCGTTCAATGATTACAAAACGCCACAACAAAACACCTTTCGAGCTTATCCACAACAGAAAACCGAATCTCAAACACTTTCATGTATTTGGATCCCTTTGCTACCCAAATAATGATCGTGATGACTTTGGAAAGCTTAAAGCCAAAGCTGACATTGGAGTCTTTATTGGATACTGTGATAATTCTAAAGGTTACCGGATCTGGAATCGTCGTACAAAGCAGGTTATGGAAACGATTCATGCTAATTTTGATGAGCTTACTGAAATGGCTTCTGAGTATAACAGCTTGGAACCCGGTCACAACCGCTTAAACTTCCCTCAAACCCCATCATCAGCTGAACTAAGCCCTCAACTTACTCGTCAATAAATGGAAAGACTATTTGCTTCTATGTTCAGTGACGATATTGATGAACGTGCTCCAGGTGTATCCGATGTTTCCGCTGCTCAACCTAATAATACTCTTATACCTGATACACCTGCTACAACAACTACTGTTGAAGAAGCACCACCAGTTGACTCTACAACAACAGTTGAACAAACTGCATCCAACGACGCAGAACCAACTGATGATGTTCTGAATGATGTACCCCCACCCGCAGATTTTGATCCAAATGCGTTCTTTAACCCGTTTGCTAATGAGACTGCTGCACCTAATGTCGCGGAACCATCTACAAGCCATTTGAATCCTCAGAATCTGCACAATGTATACCAACATCAACCCTCTATACATCGATGGACAAAAGACCATCCTCTGGAAAATATTATTGGCAACCCAAATCAACCAGTCGTTACGAGACAACGTCTTCACACAGATGGTGAACATTGCATTTATGCACTCACTGTCTGCCAATCTGAGCCTAAAAACATTAAAGACGCAATGACAAAGGACACCTGGATTGAATCCATGCAAGAAGAACTCAACCAATTCAAACGTCTTGAAGTATGGGAACTGGTTGAACGACCAACAGGGGTCTACGTCATTGGTCTCAAATGGATTTGGAAGAACAAATTGGATGCTGAAGGGAACGTAATCAGAAACAAGTCACGTCTGGTGGCTAAGGGTTATCGACAGGAAGAGGGTATAGACTTTGAAGAATCATTTGCTCCGGTTGCTCGTCTTGAGGCTGTTCGGATATTTCTCGCGTTCGCGGCTCATATGAATATAACGGTCTTTCAGATGGACGTCAAAACTGCTTTTCTGAATGGGCAACTTAAAGAAACGGTTTATGTCAGCCAACCAGAAGGATTCGTTGATCTCGAGTTCCCGAACCATGTCTACAAACTGAACAAAGCTCTGTATGGTCTCAAACAAGCTCCTCGGGCGTGGTACGATAAACTATCATCTTTCCTCATTGCCAATCATTTTACCAAAGGTTCGGTCGACCCAACTCTTTTCATTCAATATCACGGGGCACATATCTTAATTGTTCAAATTTACGTGGATGACATCATTTTTGGGTCAACACATAAAGAGTTCTCAATCGCTTTTGCAAAACTAATGAAGAAACATTTTGAAATGTCCATGATGGGTGAACTTACGTTCTTTCTAGGACTGCAAGTTCATCAATCACCCCGTGGTATTTTCTTGAGTCAGTCCAAATATGCCCTTGAATTGTTAAACAAATTTGGAATGCAAAACTGTGACACCTATGCCACACCAATGGCTACTACCAAGAAGCTAGACGCTGATTTACATAGGAAATTGGTGGACCCTACCAAATACCGAAGTATTATTGGGTCTCTCATGTATCTAACAGCCAGCAGGCCTGACATTGTATTTGCCGTATATCTTTGCTCCCGTTATCAGTCGAGACCAACTGAAACCCACCTCTCTGAGGCTAAAAGAATCCTCCAATACATCAAGGGAACCATTAATTTGGGGATCTGGTATCCGAAGGATTCTGGTTTTGAACTAATCGCTTTTTCAGACGCTGACCACGCAGGATGCTTAGATTCACGGAAAAGTACTTCAGGAGCATTACAATTTCTTGGTGATAAATTGGTGTCATGGCAATCGAAGAAGCAGGATTGTACATCGCTGTCCTCAACAGAAGCAGAATATGTAGCCATGTCGGCGTGTTGTGCTCAAGTCATTTGGATGAGAACACAACTCAAAGACTATGGTTACGTATTTGACAGAATCCCGATGTACTGCGACAATCGGAGTGTTATTGCGATATCGTGTGTAACACCCCAACCCGACAAGGGTAGAAGTGTCACATTATGGTGTCATATCATAACATACAAATAAAATTTTACAAGCGGAAGTCATATAGAACCAAAATACAAAGTCATTTAATTGGATGACTTACAAAGAAGATTACAAAATCCAAAATGAAAAGAAATCTCAAAACATTAGCTCTTCAAATTAAGTCCAAAATAATAAGGTAACTAAGGTCGGTCTACTCGAATAATCCAACTCTCAGCCCATCAAGCCCATCTTCAAACCTAAAACCTGCCGCAGGAAAAGAAATGCGGCTGAGCTTAAAAAGCCCAGTGAACAGATATAACAAAACGAAAGCTAAATAAAATCAGAAATGCGAAATGGAATAATGAAACTGATAACAAAGTTGCAGCGAAATGAGGACAATGAGTCAATGAGGATCCTGCAGAACACAATTATACAGGTATCCAAAGCACATATAACAAGGAGAATGAAGCAAAGCAAAGCATCAATGACATAAATACAAGCACATACAAAAATCTAAAGGCAAGCGAAAGCAGTTAATTAGTAAGTGAGCATGGAAATCAAACACGACAAAAACCCTTAGTTGAAAACATAACCAGTATCACAACAGCAGTCAAAACATGGCAGTCACACGTAACAAGTAGGAATACAGTATGAACACTATAATTAAATAAACTAGGGACATAGCAGGGTAATTAAACAAGTTAACAAGCCAGACGTCATAAGTTGAACCATTTACCCAATCAACAATAGTATAAGCAGAAATTTAAACATGGCAGGTCAACCATAGGCAGATAGGGATACTAATGGATAGTCAAACTTCACGAGATTAACTGAATGAAGTATACATAATAAACATACAAGACAATCGATTACACACTAGCATAGTCACTACACAGATCAAAGAGGTCACATAACGGTAAGATAACATATAATCAGATGACAACATGTGAATCACGTATAAACATATTAATCATATCGTAGCATGGTAACCGGTAGTCACATAAACATGTAAAAGCATAAACAAATTCAATAATCATGTAATAAACCGGTACGTGAATGGAACGATGGTCTGAAGTAACGGAACCAGAGTATGACAGATCAATGAAATGGAGTATATATATCATGGTAGTAGAGTGAGTCACGTAAGGGTACTGGATAAGGATAATCAATACAGAATATGATGCATTGGGAAATACAGATGGTACAATATGGGTATATCAATAGTGTAAGGTCTGTCAGAAATCCATCCCGAGCCAACAAAACAAACCAATATCAATAGTGGCAATAGTCGCCAATAGTATCCAATAGTAGCCACTGTATTCGGAGGGGTGACCTCGGAATACCAAACCAAATAGGAGGGGAGACCTCAGTAACCAATGGAGTAGCTAGCTCCCAGACTGTGAGGGGGTGTATTGCACACACGCACCGCATCACCAAAACATATCATATCATATCAAATGCAAATCAAATCAAATCAAATCTAGGATGCATCCATACGCCCCTGCAAATCAAATCATAGTGGCCAAACATATCTTTCTTGAGCTCATAATCATATATCAAACAAAAGGGACGGTGTGGAACATTACTCATCCACACTGGAGTCATGCCATTGGTGCATCAATGACACGGACATGGAACCCCCATGCCTAGTTAATGGATCGGGTATCAACTGACAGGTCAAAGTGTACAATATAGAGGTCAATCAATATCAAAGGTCCAATATTAGCAGTTCACAAATAAATATCAATAATCCAATATCAATGGTTCAATTATCAAAGGTCCAATAGCAAAGGATCAATATCAAAGGTTCAATAGCAAAGGGGTCAATAGCAAAGATTCAATATCAATAGTTCAATAGCAGAGCAAAGGTTCCATATCAAATTGGCAAGAGGTTAAAGATGCAAAGAGATCATGAGAAACCTTATGAGAAAGGTCAGAATATCTGTACCTCATTCGAAGCAAGCAAAATAGGAAAGTAAGGTCACACGATGAATCAATCCCGCCGTCCAGAACCTATGAATTAGATAACACTTATTAAGATTAGATTACTCACTTTAGACGGCTTTCCATTTTTAGCAGGTTTCCACTTTTAGTAACTCTCTATTTTAGGTAACTTTTTATTTTAGTAAGTTTACGTATTTAATAAGTTTCCATAATTAGTAACTTTAAGGTAAAATCCATTAATTAGCCAAACTTAGGGGTTTACAAAAGATAAATGGTTAACTTAAAAGGTTTAGTATGAAACATATTATAGTTTAGGACTTTATATGTCAATTTAATAAAGTATGGTGTTTAATGCAAAAATAATAAAAGTTTAGGGTTAAATGAGTAACTTTGCTTATTCTATTTTCTATTAGCATGTATATATAGCAAATATTGCATGCATGATGTTCATCTTCTTCGTATGAAAATATAACCGAAAACGATTCGCACTTTATATCACTTGTTCCCAGTTTCTACTTTTCTATCATGTTTTAGGCTTCATTTGACCCACCAAAACTCACGCAAAGCTATTCCTTTTGACAGCCCAACTAACGAGACTTGATCATAAAATGAAGTCAAAGCAATCTATACATGACCATATCCAAGACTGATAACACTCTTTTTTTTTCATATGCTTAAATCTCATTTCAGTATTAATGTTTTAACAGGTCTTTAATTCACATTACTTACTCGTGTCCCATCTTTATTTCCTATCTTTATAACCAGATTCTTAGTCGAATATTGAGACCAACGTTAGAGCTTATTACAAGATCCATTGCGTATATAAAGACCAGAATAGTATACCAAAAAAAAACATAGGGGTCGACATATATGACATCTATATTCGATATTTTACGCGGCCTTTATTCATGATTTCATGTGACATATGCTATTATTTTATGTGAGACTCTAGTCGAAAACATGCATATGATTTGGAGACCACATCACACGATTAACAAACGTGAAGAGGAAAGAAAGATTGAGATGAGATCGTATTACATACCCTTGTTGCGCGTTGAAGCAAGAAGACGACGAGGAACCAAGACGATACCAAAACTCAAACTAACCAACATTTCGACCTAGTGTGCCACGACCACAGCCACTCTCTTGAATCAGAAACCTACGACCTACCTTCCTTATACCAGTATTTGCGATCAAATGAAGGAGAGAAAAAAAAATATGCCGCCACCTAGTGTATTAGGGTTTTGTGTGTTTTCTTTTGAATGTGTAAAAAAAATAGGTTAGTAATATGAAACGTAAATGGGGTTAAGGAAGTAAATGGGGAGGTAAATCTGCCGAACATAGGGGAGGGAATAAAAGACTAATTCAACTTTCCAAAATACAAATGTGGTGACTTTTTATTCAAGTTGAATGTGTTGCGCAACTTGTATAACTTTTGGTCCATACAATAAAAGAAACGTGTGATATAAATTTGGACATAAGATGTGTCGGTTTTATTTTTATCTTGCACAAGTTAATTATTTCTGAGTTAGGTTATAAATGAATTTAATGAGCTGGACATATTTTACGTATTTTAGAAACATTTAATTTGAGGGGTAAAGTGGTCTTTTCATACGTTTTAGATTTTTAGGGTTTTACATCGTGCAACTCAGTTCAACACTCGAAATCAAAGCACATCGATCTTCGATATCATTTCATCAAGGACCACGTGGAACAGGGTACAGTTGAATTATACTTCGTGGGTACAGAATACCAACTGGCAGATCTACTCACCAAAGCTTTAGCTCCTGCTAGGTTTAATGAGTTGGTCCACCGGATTGGTATGCGGTGTTTGACTCAAGAGGAACTGGATGAACTCTTAAAACATTCTTAAAAACCAGTCAAACACCAAAACCTCTTTTGTAAATTTTTTTTTTTCAAAAACAAAATACAAAATTATAAAATCAGATAAAACAACAAAAATATTCTTCTATCTATGTTTCTTTTAACATTGCAAGTACAATTCTTCCGTCAACACTCTAATCTTTCAAAATTCAGTATTTTTACGATCAAGTGTTGAGGGGGAGAAAACAACTAATTTTTCAGTTTCATAAAACACTGTACTTGCATGTTACCTATTCCCGGTTGTTTCTTTAAATAATGGTGATCACATTTCTGGTTTTCTGACACTCCTCGGACTAAAATTTATAAACTTTCATTATTTCTTAAGTCAAGGGGAAGTGTCGTCAAAGTTATTTCCAAATATTCTTAGTTTGGTAACCAAAATGGAAGTTTAAGGCATTGGATGTAAATGGTAGAGGTGGAGGGACTGAAAGTGTCAAAAGTTTAAAGTATTTTCTAATAAAACACTTCACCTAACATTTACTCTTCACATTTAATACTTCACCAAACTCATCCTACGCCTAAAATTTGATCTTCATTTCCGTGTATTGGATCATCATTTTGTAAGTGGTTTAATAATCTTAACATGTTTTTAAACAATGGTTTTGATTTTTACTCAAATCCAACGGTCAAATGATGTGTTTGAGTGTGATTCGTGTTCTACGCGTAAGCTATGAACACAAATCACTCATTCGTGTGTTTTTGGTTAATGTGAGTGTGTCAAAACTTTACTTAATCATACTGAAACCATTTCCATCATAAAAACGCACCCAGAAACACGAATTGAATGATTTTGAAAATTAGGGTTCAACGTTAGTTTGGGGTTTTTAATATGTGAGTGTTTTTGGTTATAAAGATTGTCATAAGATGTTGTTTACAAGTAGAATTGATCATATCTATGCCCAGAACTCACCCAGAAACATCAATCGTAATAGTATTTAAATTTTAGGGTTTATGTTCATACGGTTTGGGTATTTTTGATTCATGACATGTTTGATGTTAAAACTTGGATAAGACAACTTAATAGGCTTCTTAGACTTAACAGAATCAGTTTGATGCAATTCCTATGGCTAAATCGCTTACTCGTAGAAATTAAACCTTAGGGTTTAGGTTTACGCATAAGGATTTCTACGCCTAACCGTTTGAATGAGTGATCATGATTGAATCTGTTATAGAATGAATGTATGTGTTAATATTGATGCTATGATGAACTTATTTCAGGTTTGTTACAAGTGAAAATTCAGAATCAAGGTTACTAGCAAACTACGCATAAGGATCACCTTACGCGTAGAGAGTTATGCGTAAGAGTAATCTTACGCGTAGCTGTTACGCGTAAGGTTCTACATAAGGGACTACGCGTATCCTGTGAAGGATATGCGTAAACAGTGACCTCTACGCATAAGGTTGACTCTTACGAGTAAGCCTTACTCGTAAGGTTTTATATGCGCTTACGCGTAAGCTCTACGCATAAGGTCCCCTTTTCCTACGCGTAATATTTCTTACGCGTAAGTCAGGATCCTACGCATAAGCTTGCGTTTACGCGTATACCTCTCCTGTTTATGCATAAGCTTGCCATTTCTACGCCTAAGCCTTGTTTAGCCTTTATTATGAATTGTTACGCGTGCAAACTTGTAAATAAATAAATCATAACGCCACGAATCCAATAATGTCACTAATAAACTTAAACGTTTAATATGTTGTGAGAAATAAGTGAAAACATGGACTTTAAAACTTGAAGTTAATTAACTCACGAAACTTATCACGACTTCATTGGACTATTGGACAAACAAGTGACTTTGGACTCGTAACAATCATTGACACATCACATTCAATAAGTAGACAATAAAACCATCTATTGACTAACATAATGTCTTTCGATATGTTGGTTCTTTTGGCTAAATATCTTTCAGATCTCGACATGGACGCTCAAATGAATGTGGATGCACCAAATGTTCTCACTATTGCTGATATCTTCCTTAATGGCTATCCGATGAAGATTGGAAAGAACAACCTTCGAGTTGACTTTGAAACTCTCACCTGCTCAGAGTCTTCTTTCTTGATTGCTGTGGATATTCTGAAGAATCATCCTTATCAGAACATGCTCTCCAACTCTGCTACTGTTCCAGAGATCTACATTCATCAGTTCTGGAATACAATGCAAAAGATCAAAGGACAGAATGCTGTGATAGTGACTCTCAACCACAAACAAGTCACCATCACACCTGCAGACTTAAGGACTGTTCTCCTCATTCCCGTCATCGAGCCAACCGAATACGTTGTTGCACCAACTGAAGAGACTGTTCTTCAATTCATGATTGACATTGGTTATGATGAAGCTACAGGAGTAATCACTAAGCATTCATACGTGGATCTTAAGAATATTCCTCAACCCTGGAGAACACTCTACATCATCATCACCAAATCGGTTTCTGGTCGTGACAGTGGCTATGAGCATCCCAAGCTCATGGAACTGCAAATCTTTTGGGCTTTGATCAACATGAAGCACATCGAAATTGAAGCTCTGATATGGGACGACATAATGTCATTCCTCAAAAAGCTTTGCTCAAAGATTCCTTATATCAGATATACAAAATTGTTGATCCAAAGAGCACTTGGGCTTAATCCTGATATTCCCAAGAGACTCAATGACCCCAACAATCACGACATGTTGTCTGAACCTACTCTAACTGTCAGATTCAAGGAGTCAACAACGAAGAAACAGGGTGCTGTGTTGCCAGATCACCTTCTGTCTGATGAAATCAAAAAGCTCTACACATACAAAAGGTATCTGGTAGCAGTTGAAGAAAGCAAAGTTGGTTTTCTCGATGACAAGCCTTCTGGTACACCTACCAGGAAAACCAGACGAGGGAGTGCAGGCAGTGCCGCAAGCACTGAGAGTCAACAAAAGTTCCCGAAGAGGAAACCTCCACTCAAAAGGAAAGTTCCTTCTAAGGAAGTTGTTCCTATTCCCGTACCTAAGCCTGAACCGCCAAGATAGCTAGTGGACGAAAGCTCTGAAGATACATAATCAGACGAAGAGATCTTCTACTCTGAAACTGCAACCGATATTACTCCTTCAGTAGTCAAACCTCCCAGTCCTATAGCTGAACACGGCAAAGGGAAGACTCCAGTAATTGAGCCTGAAGAAGAAAGCTCAGATGAAGAGCCACTAGATACAGCATACAGGAAGAAGTTTAAAATCATTAGACTCCAACACAAAGCTAAATAATTTGAACAGGATCAAATGCGTGGCCCCGGAGGGTCGAGTGGTGGTGTTCAATCTTCACCAATTCCTGATGCGGTTAATCAACCCGATAAGGGAACTGGTGCCACCGCTCTTGTGCAACAACAAAAGCTTCTGGAGGATTCTATTGATTATGACTTTGAGGAAACAGCAAAGGAAAAGTCTGAGAAAGAAAAAGCTGATAGTGAGGCTGCAGCTCATGACAAAGCAGATGAAAAGGCCCGGACTAAGGCTGATGAAAACACTAATTCTGGAAATGATGAAGAAACTGAATACGATAACCTTCTTCTAGATAGTCCATAACGTTCTAAGGAGGAAACTTCTGAGCCTCCTAAGGACCCCGAGTCTCCTCATGTCTCCTCCTCATCAGATTCATCATCTCATTCTTCACCACCACCATCAAAAAGATCAACCAAATCCACATCCAAATCAGTGAAGAAGCCAACGGCCTCTTGGATCTCTCAAGCTAAAACTCAAATCATTAAAGCTGTCAAACAGGTCAGAAAGAAAGACGTGCTTTACAAGAAGCTGGATTTTCTTGCTGATCAGGTACAGTATCTTCATGATGAGAATGACAAGATGCAAGCTGAAAGGGAATACGTCCAGAAGTTCATGCAACGTGATCTTCAAGGGAAATGAACGAGATGATCAAAGGTTACACTCATAAGTTCCTTCTTGACATCGTTCCTGGAGTTACAAAGGAGATGTTTACCAAACAACTCTATCCGAATCTCTTACATCTGGCCAAGCAAACTATGAAATCAACACCAATGCATGTAAACATCAATCCAGTTGATCCCATAATCTTCTCAGATGTTGAATTGGTTAACCGGCTGGTAGCTCAAATGTCTAAACGCTCTGCAACATTTGCCTCCTACGAAGGTAAATTATTTGAAGCATTGCTGGAATACCAACTCAAATCAGCATGCAGAGAAGAAGCTTAAAGGCCTAAACGTCCAAGAGACGATGAAGATAAGGATAAGGATAAGAATGACGAGCCTAAACGCCCGAAGAAGTCTGGTGAATCATCCTCGATGCAACCTCCACCCCAAAGGACTCCAGCTCAACAAAGATCTCCTCCTCGCTCTTCTACTAAAAAACCTCCAGATTCTGAGTTACCACCTCAGACTCAGAAAACCGGTGATCACTTTGAGTATACGGGTGGTGACGATGAGGAAGTCCGTGAGCCCCAACAACAACCCACCTCTCCCGACAAAGTTAAGAAACCAGAATCCTCATCTAGGCCTAAGAAAAAGAAGAAGAATGCGCCTACGGCTGACGTCGTATCATGGCTAGATGAAGATGACACCGATGAATACGACTGGTTTTCTACACTTGTTAATTCCACTCCCTACCCACCTGAAGGTCAAGATCTGGTAGACATATCCAAGTAAATTGTACCCATTCGAGAAGCTCTTGATAGACATGATCTTTGACGGGTTTGACAACCTTTCGGGGTTGTCCACATCTTCAAGGTAGTTATTAGAGCTAGTTGTCACCTAAAAGCTGACAATGTATCTCTTTAACTATGCAACGTAATCGTGTCTCGCAAGGAACTGTCTATCTTGAGTTGATCAATTCAAAAAATGCGCGCTCCTTCCTCACTGTGCAGATTTCTGTCAAAACTCTTAAGCACATGTGGAGGGGGAGTAATTCTGAAAATCTAAAACTCTTGAAGTGTTCAAACATGTTTTTCATTCACAAACACTTCGAGAGATTTTCATGAAAAATGGTTTTATGGCAATGGAGTTATAAGGTGATTAAGGTTAGGAATAACCGTCCTATGATCCGCCAGAGCCGGAGGGATCTACCCAAGGACACTACCAATAGTTTGAACTAGAAGTCCTTAGGTATGATTGTAAAAAGAAGAAAAAGAGAATCGGAGAAAGAAGGAGTTGAAGAATTAAAAAGAAATGCAAAGAAAAGGGTGAAAAGAAATAGCCCTCTAGATTATTCAACTTAGGGCAGACACCGGGTTCAATTCATATGCTACTGGTTGTCACTTGATGACACCGGTATTGAAGATTAAAAGTCGTCATGGACCCAGTGACGCATGCACTAAACCTTCTTAACCACTTAAGTTTCTCTCAACAGACGCTTGTTTCATTCTCATAGGGAACCCTACTTAATCTATCGGCTTTCTCTTAGAGATTGCTGATATTGAAGAAGGAGACCCTCTCCCTAGTCTCCGCTCAGGAAAACCAAAACACACTATTGAGTCTAGAGCCACGAGATTCATCAAAAGATCTCTTAGGTACACTTGACATTTCATCACTTGTTGTTCAACAATAAGAACATCAGTGGTACGTTATCGAGTCCTTCACAGATCTTAGCAATCTGTCGAGAACATTTATGAGAGGTTCACAACTGTGATCCTCAGTGATTGAATGGAAACTCCTGCCAGGGTCAACATCATACAGCCCTGACAGCAGGTCACTTCGGTAACTCCCCATGGATTACACTTAGTGTGTCTCAAACGGTCTACAGTCGTGAGGTGATGCTTCGGTGTACCTCAGCGACTCATCTGAACTGTAGATGTACTTCGGTACATCGTGTTATCTCACTTGTGGGACTCCAGTTCAGGAACGGCCCTTGTGAGAATTAGAGTTGTGTTTTCACACTATGTTGTTAACACTCTCGAAGTTCAAACTTGTAAGTGCCGGAATCCGCTTATTACTAACCCTTCTTATGGAAGCTCTGGAGCGGAATGATCGTGCAGATTCTTCACATGCTCATACCAACATCATCACTAATGGAAGTTCTCTCAAAAGGCAACACAAAAGCCAGAATCATTCTACGTTAAATCAAAGAATCTACAAAGTTTAAAGACTTAAAGAACTTCATCAGTACTGAAATTCAACGTCAAAGAGCGTGTGAGCATGTTGAAGAACGACGTGGAGACACTGGAGCAACGAAGCAGACCTGAGGCAGACTTGATGCAGACAACAACAACATACTATCACTACCATCACAAAGAACAATGATCAAAGAACAAAGATAATGATGACGTCAAAGCAGAACTGTTCAAAGAAGACAATTTCTCTACACTGGGGAGATTGTTCGAATCAAGGAAATTCTTCTCACAAGAAGGAAGAATGTCAGAAGACGTCAAAGCTACTATTACATCAGCACCTTCACCGTTCATATTTTTCAATCACTAACACTTAGGGGGAGATTGTTGGAATCACTCCTAAACATGATTTCAAGTGTTAGTAATTAAATGTAATAGTTAGCTTAATTATGGCCTTTATGTTTGTTATTAGCTTAGGCTTATGTAGAAGGCCCATAAGCCTAGGCCCAAGTCCACTAAGGAAAGAAAGGGACTAGGAGTGTTGCCATAACTCCCTCTCCTATAAATACTATGTAATAACCCTCACTTGAGGGTTGGTTGTTCAATTTATTCACTCTCACATTTCCTACGCATAACCGGTTTAGTCAAACGAGTGTGTGTGTGTGTGTGTTTATTGTTCATCCGATCATTCTCCTTCTCTATTTCTTACATATAGATGCTTGTGTTATAAATATGGTGACCTAACATGTAGGTATTGCAATAAAAAGGAAAAAAGGAACGGGTACGTGTTGCAATAAAAAGGAAAGTAAAAGGAGTAAGAAAGGGCAATTGAAAAGGTTTACAACTTTACCAAATTAATTATATCCCACTTGACCTAATAGTCACTTTCTGTCTGAATTTCCCACTCACCCCAAATTTGAAATTAATTTCACTATTACACTACGGCGTTTCCATTGTTCGAACTTCTACCTCAACAACAAGAAGAGGTCATCACGAAGCTTGATGCTTTAGAGATCTGTAGGTTGAAGGCATCTAGCCAACACCTTCAGCATCTTCTGAAGTCACCCGAGTTCGTGACGCGTTACAATTCCAGTGAAGACAACGGTGGTGTGTGTTAGAAAAGGAAAAAGGAAAAAGGGTAGGTATTGCAATAAAAAGGAAAAAAGGAACGGGTAGGAGTTGCAATAAAAAGGAAAGTAAAGGATGTAGGTATTGCAATAAAAAGGAAAAAAGGAACGGGTAGGAGTTGCAATAAAAAGGAAAGTAAAAGGAGTAAGAAAGGGCAATTGAAAAGTTTTACAACTTTACCAAATTAATTATTGCCCACTTGACCTAATAGTCACTTTCTGTCTAAATTTCCCACTCACCCTAAATTTGAAATTAATTTCAATATTACACACTATGACGTTTCCTTTGTTCGAACTTCAACCTGAACAACAAGAAGGGGTCATCACGAAGCATGATGCTTTGGAGATCTGTAAGTTGAAGGCATCTAGCCAACACTTTCAGCATCTTCTGACATCACCCGAGTTCGTGACGCGTTACAATTCCAGTGATGACAACGATGGTGTGTGTTAGAAAAGGAAAAAGGAAAAAGGGTAGGTATTGCAATAAAAAGGAAAAAGAGAACGGGTAGGTATTGCAATAAAAAGGAAAGTAAAAGGAGTAAGAAAGGGCAATTGAAAAGGTTTACAACTTTACCAAATTAATTATCGCCCACTTGACCTAATAGTCACTTTCTGTCTGAATTTCCCACTCACCCCAAATTTGAAATTAATTTCACTATTACACACTATGATGTTTCCATTGTTCGAACTTCAACCTGAACAACAAGAAGAGGTCATCACGAAGCTTGATGCTTTGGAGATCTGTATGTTGAAGGCATCTAGCGAACACTTTCAGCATCTTCTGACGTCATCCGAGTTTGTGACGCGTTACAATTTCAGTGAAGACAACGGTGGTGTGTGTTAGAAAAGGAAAAAGGAAAAAGGGAACGGGTAGGTATTGCAATAAAAAGGAAAGTAAAAGGAGTAAGAAAGGGCAATTGAAAAGGTTTACAACTTTACCAAATTAATTATTGCCCACTTGACTTAATAGTCACTTTCTGTCTGAATTTCCCACTCACCCCGAATTTGAAATTAATTTCACTATTAGACACTATGGGGTTTCCATTGTTCGAAGTTCTTCCTGAACAACAAGAAGAGGTCATCACGAAGCTTGATGCTTTGGAGATATGTAGGTTGAAGGCATCTAGCCAACACTTTCAGCATCTTCTGACGTCACCCGAGTTCGTGATGCATTACAATTCCAGTGAAGACAACGGTGGTGTGTGTTAGAAAAAGAAAAAGGAAAAAGGGTAGGTATTTCAATAAAAAGGAAAAAGGGAACGGGTAGGTATTGCAATAAAAAGGAAAGTAAAAGGAGTAAGAAATGGCAATTGAAAAGGTTTACAACTTTACCAAATTAATTATTGCCCACTTGACCTAATAGTCACTTTCTATCTGAATTTTCCACTCACCCCAAATTTGAAATTAATTTCACTATTACACACTATGGCGTTTCCATTGTTCGAACTTCTACCTGAACAACAAGAAGAGGTCATCACGAAGCTTGATGCTTTAGAGATCTGTAGGTTGAAGGCATCTAGCCAACACTATCAGCATCTTCTGACGTCACCCGAGTTCGTCATGCATTACAATTCCAGTGAAGACAACGGTGGTGTGTGTTAGAAAAGGAAAAGGGAAAAAGGGTGGGTATTGCAATAAAAAGGAAAAAGGGAACGGGTAGATATTGCAATAAAAAGGAAAGTAAAAGGAGTAAGAAAGGGCAATTGAACAGGTTTACAACTTTACCAAATTAATTATATCCCACTTGACCAAATAGTCACTTTCTGTCTGAATTTCCCACTCACCCCAAATTTGAAATTAATTTCACTATTACACTACGGCATTTCCATTGTTCGAACTTCTACCTCAACAACAAGAAGAGGTCATCACGAAGCTTGATGCTTTGGAGATCTGTAGGTTGAAGGCATCTAGCCAACACTTTCAGCATCTTCTGACGTCACCCGAGTTCGTGACGCGTTACAATTCCAGTTAAGACAACGGTGGTGTGTGTTAGAAAAGGAAAAAGGGTAGGTATTGCAATAAAAAGGAAATAAGGAACGGGTAGGAGTTGCAATAAAAAGGAAAGTAAAAGGAGTAAGAAAGGGCAATTGAAAAGTTTTACAGCTTTACCAAATTAATTATTGCCCACTAGACCTAATAGTCACTTTCTGTCTAAATTTCCCACTCACCCCAAATTTGAAATTAATTTCAATATTACACACTATGACGTTTCCTTTGTTCGAACTTCAACCTGAACAACAAGAAGGGGTCATCACGAAGCATGATGCTTTGGAGATCTGTAAGTTGAAGGCATCTAGCCAACACTTTCAGCATCTTCTGACATCACCCGAGTTCGTGACGCGTTACAATTCCAGTGATGACAACGATGGTGTGTGTTAGAAAAGGAAAAAGGAAAAAGGGTAGGTATTGCAATAAAAAGGAAAAAGAGAACGGGTAGATATTGCAATAAAAAGGAAAGTAAAAGGAGTAAGAAAGGGCAATTGAAAAGGTTTACAACTTTACCAAATTAATTATCGCCCACTTGACCTAATAGTCACTTTCTGTCTGAATTTCCCACTCACCCCAAATTTGAAATTAATTTCACTATTACACACTATGATGTTTCCATTGTTCGAACTTCAACCTTAACAACAAGAAGAGGTCATCACGAAGCTTGATGCTTTGGAGATCTGTATGTTGAAGGCATCTAGCCAACACTTTCAGCATCTTCTGACGTCATCCGAGTTTGTGACGCGTTACAATTTCAGTGAAGACAACGGTGGTGTGTGTTAGAAAAGGAAAAAGGAAAAAGGGAACGGGTAGGTATTGCAATAAAAAGGAAAGTAAAAGGAGTAAGAAAGGGCATTTGAAAAGGTTTACAACTTTACCAAATTAATTATTGCCCACTTGACTTAATAGTCACTTTCTGTCTGAATTTCCCACTCACCCTGAATTTGAAATTAATTTCACTATTAGACACTATGGGGTTTCCATTGTTCGAAGTTCTGCCTGAACAACAAGAAGAGGTCATCACGAAGCTTGATGCTTTGGAGATCTGTAGGTTGAAGGCATCTAGCCAACACTTTCAGCATCTTCTGACGTCACCCGAGTTCGTGATGCATTACAATTCCAGTGAACACAACGGTGGTGTGTGTTAGAAAAAGAAAAAGGAAAAAGGGTAGGTATTTCAATAAAAAGGGAAAAAGGGAACGGGTAGGTATTGCAATAAAAAGGAAAGTAAAAGGAGTAAGAAATGGCGATTGAAAAGGTTTACAACTTTACCAAATTAATTATTGCCCACTTGACCTAATAGTCACTTTCTGTCTGAATTTCCCACTCACCCCAAATTTGAAATTAATTTCACTATTACACACTATGGCGTTTCCATTGTTCGAACTTCTACCTGAACAACAAGAAGAGGTCATCACGAAGCTTGATGCTTTGGAGATCTGTAGGTTGAAGGCATCTAGCCAACACTATCAGCATCTTCTGACGTCACCCGAGTTCGTGATGCATTACAATTCCAGTGAAGACAACGGTGGTGTGTGTTAGAAAAGGAAAAGGGAAAAAGGGTGGGTATTGCAATAAAAAGGAAAAAGGGAACGGGTAGATATTGCAATAAAAAGAAAAGTAAAAGGAGTAAGAAAGGGCAATTGAAAAGGTTTACAACTTTACCAAATTAATTATTGCCCACTTGACCTAATAGTCACTTTTTGTCTGAATTTCCCACTCACCCCGAATTTGAAATTAATTTCACTATTAGACACTATGGCGTTTCCATTGTTCGAACTTTTACCTGAACAACAAGAAGAGGTCATCACGAAGCTTGATGCTTTAGAGATCTGTAGGTTGAAGGCATCTAGCTAACACTTTCAGCATCTTCTGACGTCACCCGAGTTCGTGACGCGTTACAATTCCAGTGAAGACAACGATGGTGTGTGTTAGAAAAGGAAAAAGGAAAAAGGGTAGGTATTGCAATAAAAAGGAAAAAGGGAACGGGTAGGTATTGCAATAAAAAGGAAAGTAAAAGGAGTAAGAAAGGGCAATTGAAAAGGTTTACAACTTTACCAAATTAATTATCGCCCACTTGACCTAATAGTCACTTTCGGTCTGAATTTCCCACTCACCCCAAATTTGAAATTAATTTCACTATTACACACTATGATGTTTCCATTGTTCGAACTTCAACCTGAACAACAAGAAGAGGTCATCACGAAGCTTGATGCTTTGGAGATCTGTATGTTGAAGGCATCTAGCCAACACTTTCAGCATCTTCTGACGTCATCCGAGTTTGTGACGCGTTACAATTTCAGTGAAGACAACGGTGGTGTGTGTTAGAAAAGGAAAAAGGAAAAAGGGAACGGGTAGGTATTGCAATAAAATGGAAAGTAAAAGGAGTAAGAAAGGGCAATTGCAAAGGTTTACAACTTTACCAAATTAATTATTGCCCTCTTGACTTAATAGTCACTTTCTGTCTGAATTTCCCACTCACCCCGAATTTGAAATTAATTTCACTATTAGACACTATGGGGTTTCCATTGTTCGAAGTTCTGCCTGAACAACAAGAAGAGGTCATCACGAAGCTTGATGCTTTGGAGATCTGTAGGTTGAAGGCATCTAGCCAACATTTTCAGCATCTTCTGACGTCACCCGAGTTCGTGACGCATTACAATTCCAATGAAGACAACGGTGGTGTGTGTTAGAAAAGGAAAAAGGAAAAAGGGTAGGTATTGCAATAAAAAGGAAAAAAAGGAACGGGTAGGAGTTGCAATAAAAAGGGAAGTAAAAGGAGTAAGAAAGGGCAATTGAAAAGTTTTACAACTTTACCAAATTAATTATTGCCCACTTGACCTAATAGTCACTTTCTGTCTAAATTTCCCACTCACCCCAAATTTGAAATTAATTTCACTATTACACACTATGGCGTTTCCATTGTTCGAACTTCTACCTGAACAACAAGAAGAGGTCATCACGAAGCTTGATGCTTTAGAGATCTGTAGGTTGAAGGCATCTAGCCAACACTATCAGCATCTTCTGACGTCACCCGAGTTCGTGACGCGTTACAATTCCAGTGATGACAACGATGGTGTGTGTTAGAAAAGGAAAAAGGGTAGGTATTGCAATAAAAAGGAAAAAGAGAACGGGTAGGTATTGCAATAAAAAGGAAAGTAAAAGGAGTAAGAAAGGGCAATTGAAAAGGTTTACAACTTTACCAAATTAATTATGGCCCACTTGACCTAATAGTCACTTTCTGTCTGAATTTCCCACTCACCCCAGATTTGAAATTAATTTCACTATTACACACTATGATGTTTCCATTGTTCGAACTTCAACCTGAACAACAAGAAGAGGTCATCACGAAGCTTGATGCTTCGGAGATCTGTATGTTGAAGGCATCTAGCCAACACTTTCAGCATCTTCTGACGTCACCCGAGTTCGTGATGCATTACAATTCCAGTGAAGACAACGGTGGTGTGTGTTAGAAAAAGAAAAAGGAAAAAGGGTAGGTATTTCAATAAAAAGGAAAAAGGGAACGGGTAGGTATTGCAATAAAAAGGAAAGTAAAAGGAGTAAGAAATGGCAATTGAAAAGGTTTACAACTTTACCAAATTAATTATTGCCCACTTGACCTAATAGTCACTTTCTGTCTGAATTTCCCACTCACCCCAAATTTGAAATTAATTTCACTATTACACACTATGGCGTTTCCATTGTTCGAACTTCTACCTGAACAACAAGAAGAGGTCATCATGAAGCTTGATGCTTTGGAGATCTGTAGGTTGAAGGCATCTAGCCAACACTATCAGCATCTTCTGACGTCACCCGAGTTCGTGATGCATTACAATTCCAGTGAAGACAACGGTGGTGTGTGTTAGAAAAGGAAAAGGGAAAAAGGGTGGGTATTGCAATAAAAAGGAAAAAGGGAACGGGTAGATATTGCAATAAAAAGAAAAGTAAAAGGAGTAAGAAAGGGCAATTGAAAAGGTTTACAACTTTACCAAATTAATTATTGCCCACTTGACCTAATAGTCACTTTTTGTCTGAATTTCCCACTCACCCCGAATTTGAAATTAATTTCACTATTAGACACTATGGCGTTTCCATTGTTCGAACTTCTACCTGAACAACAAGAAGAGGTCATCACGAAGCTTGATGCTTTGGAGATCTGTAGGTTGAAGGCATCTAGCTAACACTTTCAGCATCTTCTGACGTCACCCGAGTTCGTGACGCGTTACAAATCCAGTGAAGACAACGATGGTGTGTGTTAGAAAAGGAAAAAGGAAAAAGGGTAGGTATTGCAATAAAAAGGAAAAAGGGAACGGGTAGGTATTGCAATAAAAAGGAAAGTAAAAGGAGTAAGAAAGGGCAATTGAAAAGGCTTACAACTTTACCAAATTAATTATTGCCCACTTGACCTAATAGTCACTTTCTGTCTGAATTTCCCACTCACCCCAAATTTGAAATTAATTTCACTATTACACACTATGGCGTTTCCATTGTTCGAACTTCTACCTGAACAACAAGAAGAGGTCATCACGAAGCTTGATGCTTTGGAGATCTGTAGGTTGAAGGCATCTAGCCAACACTTTCAGCATCTTCTGACGTCACCCGAGTTTGTGACGCGTTAAAATTCCAGTGAAGACAACGGTGGTGTGTGTTAGAAAAGGAAAAAGGGTAGGTATTGCAATAAAAAGGAAAAGGGGAACGGGTAGGTGTTGCAATAAAAAGGAAAGTAAAAGGAGTAAGAAAGGGAAATTGAAAAGGTTTACAACTTTACCAAATTAATTATTGCCCACTTGACCTAATAGTCACCTTCTGTCTGAATTTCCCACTCACCCCAAATTTGAAATTAATTTCACTATTACACACTATGGCATTTCCATTGTTCGAACTTCTACCTGAAAAACAAGAAGAGGTCATCAAGAAGCTTGATGCTTTGGAGATCTGTAGGTTGAAGGCATCTAGCTAACACTGTCAGCATCTTCTGACGGCACCCGAGTTTGTGATGCATTACAATTCCAGTGAAGACAATGGTGGTGTGTGTTAGAAAAGGAAAAGGGAAACAGGGTGGGTATTACAATAAAAAGGAAAAATGGAATGGGTAGATATTGCAATAAAAAGGAAAGTAAAAGGAGTAAGAAAGGGAAATTGAAAAGGTTTACAACTTTACCAAATTGATTATTGCCAACTTGAACTAATAGTCACTTTCTGTCTGAATTTCCCACTCACCCCGAATTTGAAATTAATTTCACTATTAGACACTATGGCGTTTCCATTGTTCGAACTTCTACCTGAACAACAAGAAAAGGTCATCACGAAGCTTGATGCTTTGGAGATCTGTAGGTTGAAGACATCTAGCCAACACTTTTAGCATCTTCTGACGTCACCCGAGTTCGTGACGCGTTACAATTCCAGTGAAGACAACGATGGTGTGTGTTAGAAAAGGAAAAAGGAAAAAGGGTAGGTATTGCAATAAAAAGGAAAAAGGGAACGGGTAGGTATTGCAATAAAAAGGAAAGTAAAAGGAGTAAGAAAGTGCAATTAAAAAGGTTTACAACTTTACCAAATTAATTATTGCCCACTTGACCTAATAGTCACTTGCTGTCTGAATTTCCCACTTACCCCAAATTTGAAATTTATTTCACTATTACACACTATGGCGTTTCCATTGTTCGAACTTCTACCTGAACAACAAGAAGAGGTCATCACCATGCTTGATGCTTTGGAGATGTGTAGGTTGAAGGCATCTAGCCAACACTTTCAGCATCTTCTGACGTCACCCGAGTTCGTGACGCGTTACAATTCCAGTGAAGACAACGGGGGTATGTGTTAGAAAAGGAAAAGGGGTAGGTATTGTACCAAAAAGGAAAAATGGAACGGGTAGGTATTGCAATAAAAAGGAAAGTAAAAGGAGTAAGAAAGGGCAATTGAAAAGGTTTACAACTTTACGAAATTACTTATTGCCCACTTGACCTAATAGTCAATTTCTGTCTGAATTTCCCACTCAGCCCAAATTTGAAATTTATTTCACTATTACACACTATGGCATTTCCATTGTTCGAACTTCTACCTAAACAACAACAAGAGGTCATCACGAAGCTTGATGCTTTGGAGATCTGTTGGTTGAAGGCATCTAGCCAACACTTTTAGCATCTTCTGACGTCACCCGAGTTCGTGACGCGTTACAATTACAGTGAGGACAACGGCGGTATGTGTTAGAAAAGGAAAAAGGAAAAAGGGTAGGTATTGCAATAAAAAGGAAAAAGGGAACGGTTAGGTATTGCAATGAAAAGGAAAGTAAAAGGAGTAAGAAAGGGCAATTGAAAAGGTTTACAACTTTTCCAAATTAATTATTTCCCACTTGACCTAATAATCACTTTCTGTCTGAATTTCCCACTCACCCCAAATTTGAAATTAATTTCACTATTACACACTATGGCGTTTCCATTGTTCGAACTTCTACCTGAACAACAAGAAGAGGTCATCATGAAGCTTGATGCTTTGGAGATCTGTAGGTTGAAGGCATCTAGCCAACACTTTCAGCATCTTCTGACGTCACTCGAGTTCGTGACGCGTTACAATTCCAGTGAAGACAACGGTGGTGTGTGTTAGAAAAGGAAAAAGAAAAAAGGGTAGGTATTGCAATAAAAAGGAAAAAGGGAACGGGTAGGTATTGCAATAAAAAGAAAAGTAAAAGGAGTAAGAAAGGGCAATTGAAAAGGTTTATAACTTTACCAAATTAATTATTGCCCACTTGACCTAATAGTCACTTTCTGTCTGAATTTCCCACTCACCCCAAATTTGAAATTAATTTCACTATTACACACTATGTCATTTCCATTGTTCGAACGTCTACCTGAACAACAAGAAGAGGTCATCACGAAGCTTGATGCTTTGGAGATTTGTAGGTTGAAGGCATCTAGCCAACACTTTCAGCATCTTCTGAAGTCACCCGAGTTCGTGACGCATTACAATTCCAGTGAAGACAATGGCAGTGGGGCTTATTGTTTTACACACATTCAGGATGTTGGTGATTTAGGATTGGGAGCCGTTCGTGGGCACCGTTGGGATGATGGCAGCGTTCTTAGGATAAATTTAGATGCTTTGTTGCTGAATGTTATGGTTCCTGGTGACATGGTGACCCTCCTCTACTACTGTAGGAGCCACTTTCTTTTTTCCTTAGCAAGGGAAAGAGAAAATATGGTCCTTGTGGTTGTCAATTTCACTAATCACTCTACAATGGTCATTCATTGCCCCCCACCGATGCAAGCTCCACAATTCATTGATGATCAGCGCGACATACAAATGATTGCCTTTGCTGTTGGGGCGGAACTTCATTTCAGAATCTTACACGTGGTGATTGATGAGGCCCTTCAAGCTCCACATCTCAGTCTATATGATTCCACACTTCATGGTCATGGAGGATGGGTCATGGTTCAGCAAGCAGCAAACGCTGCTCCCCATGAAGGCTTGCAACTTGATATCTATAATGAAGACCTAGTGATTCTTCCTCATGGAGACCAAGAAGTCCTTTTTGTGACTTTGTAAAACTAGGTACCTACTACTTTTCAGTGATATCCTTGAGTTTGAGTTAGTTCCCCATAAGTGTTAGGAAGAATTTCATATATCCCCCTAAAAACCATCTTAATTTCATATATACCCAACCCAAATGTTAAATATCAAATATACCCGGTTTTTTTCATTATTAACTTTATGACTATTTTAACCTTGTTTTCAAAACCATACAATCCATTAAATGGGTGAACGCCATTATGAAGCAAGTGCCACAGTGATTTGCTTTCTATCATGAATACGTTAGTGTTTATTGTACAACGTTTTTTCTTGTTGATATTCATCATCCATCCTCAATAACAAACAAACAATTGGGGTAGGGTTGTTGGTTTTATGTTTAAAAGTTATGATCCTCATTATCTACCTATGCAGTTAAAAATAAATTTTACTTTTAATAAATTGTCTCTGTTTCAACATTACTTCTAATGGAAATGTCATATCATTTTGCTTTGTAATATGTTTTTTCGTGTGGTATGGTTAACTGCTTTCATATTGCCTTGTTATAGTTACTGTCACTATTTGATGAATATGTAAAACACTATAACGTTTTGATGTAGATGATGGTGTATGTGGTGTCTTGATGTATAGGAGGGCATAATGGTCATATTTATAAAATTATGAGTGATAAAAATCAGGACTGGACAAATATGATATTTAAAGTGCTTTAATGGGTATATTTGATATTTAAAAATGTGATTGGGTATACATGAAATTACTGTGGTTTTGAAGGGTAAATATGAAATTCTCCCGCACTTATATAACTAACTAACTAAGGGTTCAATGTAATTATACTCCAAAACCTCCCTACATGGTTTGGTTTTACATAAATAATTAACGTTCGTGACGAAGAGACAAACATAATGACTACATATTTTTGCATATTAAAAACACGAATTACTATGTGTTTTGTACATGTTTTTGTCGCTTGTTATTATATTTCAAATGTAAATTACATTCCACTTTTTTGTGACAATGCAAAACCAGGTACCCTTGTTTGTCAACCTTCACCTCGATGATCTTTTCGCTGTTGGGGTTAATTTCCCCATGATTGTGTTCAATGTTGGTTTTGGCTGGAACTTTAATATGCCCAAATACTGTTGACCCAATTTCACGGATCTTTAATCAACGATATACCAAAATATGAAATAATCTCTATTTTCTATAAATCTGTCATACATAGTAATCGATTACATAAGCTATCTATTTATACATAACGAAAGGGTACAAAGAAGAGTTGTGTCGCTTGGGAGATAACTGCCATATGGCAGTTGTAACTGCTAAATAGCAGTTACTTGTAACTGTCTTTATGTTGACTTTTCTTGTGTTTGACTTCTGGGGTTGACCGGGTCGTATGGGTTGAATGGGTCGATTGGGATTAACCCAATATTCTCCCCCTTAATTACAATCGTTGCGACGTAGATCTTTAAGTCTTTTGTAGTCGTCTCACATAACTCCTTTTGCTTCCTTTAACATTTGTTGCAACATTGATCGAATTTTAGAATCTTCTGCACTCCCTGCTGTCTTCTGCATTCTCTGTTGTTTCTGCATTCTCTGCGGTGTCTGCACTCTCTGCGATTTCTGCACTCTCTGCGGTTTCTGCACTCTCTGCTGTTTCAGCACTCTCTGCTGTTTCTGCAATCTCTGTTGTTTCTGCACTCACTGCATTATGCTCATTGTATCATTTCTCTTAAGTTATAGTCGCCATAAGCAATGTTGGCTCTAAGTCTTCTTCAATAAAATTGGATTGTTCTCTGACTTGATTCTTGCGTTTGTTTTGACATTCATAGGCATAATGTCCATGTTTGTGACATCGGTAGCATGTGACTTGAGATTTGTCTCTTGTATCTTCTTCAAAAGATGCTCGTTCTTCCCTTTTAGATTGATAATTGTTCTTGTCTTGTTCTCGGCCTCGAGAATGGTTAAATCTTCCCTGGCCATATTCTCTAAATGGTTTTCCTCTATTGTCATGCCGTGTGAACATCAATTTTTCTTGGTTGTCCACATGTCTTCCCTTTTTGAACTTAATCCTTTCTTCGTAGGTCTTAAGTCTTCCAATTTCTTCTTCCATAGTCATTTCACTTAGGTCGGAATATTGTTCTATAGATGCGACTATTTGCAGATACCTATCGGGTACAACATTTAGTAGTTTCCGTACTAAGGTTTCATCTTCTATGGTGTGTCCTAGACTAGCGGCTTTGTTTACGAGAGTTGTAAGTTTTGTAGTGAAGGTGTCGATTGTCTCGTCTTCCTTCATGTATAACATCTCAAAGTCGGATTTGAGTGTTTGAAGTCTTGCTTGTTGGACTCCTTTTTCGCCAACGTGTCTAGTTTTCAAAGCATTCCAAATGTCTTTGGCGGTTTTGTGCTTTGTTATTTGAAGTAATTGTTCTTCGGGTAAGGCTTGGTAAAGAAATGCAATAGCGGTTTTCTCTTTTTTCTTATTGGGTTGAGTTGTATCAGTCGGCTCTATTGTTTCCCATAAGCTATTTGCTTCGAGAATGATTTGCATGCGAATTGCCCATAATGAGTAATTCGCGGGCTTTAGGATTGGGCATTGAAATTGGGGTGTACTATTTGTAATATTAGTACTAGGTTCCTTATTTCCACTTCCTTTCGTCATATCTTAAATAAATAAAAAATATCTTCAAAAATCTAACACGAGGTGTGTTGCAAAATGTTTTATTTTTCCTTATAGGCTATAAAACTTTATATGACTAGTTTTTTAATCCAAAACTATCCTCGGAGATTAAAATTCTTAAATGAAATATCCTAAGGTTAATTACTTCTTAAAAGTTATTTCTAATATAATAAGCACTGTAATCACTAGGTTATTATATTTTCTAAATCTAGAAAAATACTAACTTAAAATTAAGAAGTATCTTATCTAAAGTAAAAACTATACAATATATTAATTGAAAACTAATATACTATATATATCAAAAACAAAGTGAAGGGTGGTATTTGCGAATTTTGGAACCTGGGGGGTTATTAAACCCGTAGCCCTCTTCAATTGTTGGTTCAGTGTTGCCCTGTTTATATGTCCGCCTCCCTTTTTTTCTGCTTATCTCTTCTTCTGAGATAAAAAGGTCTCTCTCCCTTTGAGACTTAGAAACTGCTCTTGGTATTTTGATGGGTTCACCGCCGTGTGTTTGGCTTGGTTAACCGCTCCTCTTCACGGATGGTGTTCTTGTCTCGAACTCCTGTGATCCCTTTGATGCGAAAGGTTTTTCGTTCACTGGTGGGGATCCTTTTGCTGTGTATTGTTTTTTTGTTGTTCTTTTTTTTTTTTTTTTTTTTTTTTTGAATCAAGTGGTGATTCAAAACAAATTAAGGGTGCTTGGTTTGATTCTTCAGAAACAGGTGTGTTCGTTCCTTTGATGTTTCTGATTTGTGCCCCTTGATGATGACTTATGTTATCCTCTCGATGTTTGGTTCTTTGTTTCTGAATCGATTTAGTGTTTTTGTTTGAAGAAAAACAAAAAAACTTTTGATCCCTAATTTGTTTCTATTGTTCTCGGTAAAACAAAATGAATCGGATTTTTATTTTTTTTGCAAATCAATTTGAAGGTGCCTTTTCTAGATGCCGGTAACTTTGTTACGAGGCGACTAGAAATTAAAGGGTATCTTCCTTGAACACAATAAGATGAAAAATCTTTGATTATTGTGGTTCGAATAAAAATTTTGCAGAAAAATTAGATACCGAGACCTGGGGAATTTTTTTCTTTCGATTCAAAGCAAAAATGGAACCTTAGTATATGATGATGTTGGCTCTGATACCAATTGTTGGCCCAATTTCACGGATCTTTAATCAACGATATACCAAAATATGAAATAATCTCTATTTTCTATAAATCTGTCATACCTAGTAATCGATTACATAAGCTATCTATTTATACATAACGAAAAGGTACAAAGAAGAGTTGTGTCGCTTGGGAGATAACTGCCATATGGCAGTTGTAACTGCTAAATAGCAGTTACTTGTAACTGTCTTTATGTTGACTTTTCTTGTGTTTGACTTCTGGGGTTGACCGGGTCGTATGGGTTGAATGGGTCGATTGGGTTGAATGGGTCGATTGAGATTAACCCAATAAATACTTCGCCCATGGAGGTCAAGGTTGGGCTACTACCATCATCACCCATGACCAGGCAGGAGGCGGTGTAAGCATAATCAAAGACGTGAGCCTCTTTCGATTCAACCCCTACGGCGTCACTTATCTACCTTGGTCGTCTATTGAAGCTCGCTTTCTCGATGAAAACAAGGAGCTTGTTATCCAGTCCGTCTTATACGAGGCCAAAGACCATATTGTTCAAGTTGCAGTGGTGGTCAATCATGGGTTCAACAGCTGGTCCGTCAAATGGTTTGTTTATCGGATCGCCTCCAGTCAGTGGAGTGTTCATGACACCCCCGAGATGAATGCTACTCGGGTTGGTTTCCCTCGCCTCACCTCCGGGCTAACCATTTAGGTATCTCCCTATCTCTTTTCATTTTTTTCGAGATTTATGCATGCTATCTCATAAAAAAACATTTGCATTCTAATTATCTGATTTCCTTGGGCCTCTTCAATTAATGTTTCTAGCTCAAAAGAGAGGTGTAAGTTTTTGCTACTTTAATGACTGTCTTCCCCTTTTGGGGGATGTTTGTGTGATTTCTCATATACGGTATTAGTTAATTACTTCACAACATGATATTTGCTAATATGCAACGTCTAGATTCACATTGTAAATGTCAATCCATTGTGTTGGTATCCCGGCCATCTGTACTCTAGATAAATTATGCTTCCATTGACGAATGACCTAACCTTGTTTTGATAAAAACTAGCGTCTTTCCAGTACACATGGAGATCATCACCCCGAAATTAGAAAGGCAAAAAAAAAACTAAATGGAGTCTGTAAATCCGTCTAGCAAACCCCGATAGAACTGCAGAGTGAACAATATGCTCAAAAGGTCACATTCCTTTCATGGTGTAGGAATAATGAACTCAAGTATAATTTAGCCCGGATGGCCCTTTCTTAGAGAGTTGGTATTTAACTGAAAATAGACGGGTTCCCGCAAAACACCCTTCCTACGCATAATGGTCTGGATGTAAATACTTCAATGTCGTGTAATACCAGACTTAACCTCAAAGGAAACAATAGCAGCGTTGTGGCCTGTGACATGTAAAAATGCTTGGACATTGAATTCGATGTTCTGGTGGTCCTATGTCGAGTTTGATATGATCATTTAAGTGAAATAGACACTTCTTCGGAATGCCTATCACTTGTGTCTTTTACTTGCCTCTTATGAACGTGCCTTTTTTATGACATGTTTTTATAGCGCTTGAAATGTTCTCATTTGACTACCAAATGTTTTGAATTAATTGGTCAAATGCGATCTTAGCAAGTTGTTATCATCTTTTTAAATGTCCATCCATTGCAAGTTGTTATCATAACATCATCATAATCGTTTGGTAGGTTCATTGTGTTGGTCATATTGCAGATAAAACTTTCTTTTATGGACAATTGACCTAACATTGTTTAAACAAAACTAGGGTCTCATAGCCTAGAGCCCAATATAGGATGATATCACCTGAAATTAGAAAGTAAATGTTTAACATTGTTTAACAAAACTAGGATGATATCACCTAAATGTAGTCTGTAAATCTATCTAACAAACCCCGATAGAACCCTGCACAGTGAACAATGCCTAAAACGTCACATGTCTTTCATGGTAGGAAAAATGAACTCAAGTATAATTAGCCTGGATGTTTCTTAGAGAGTTGGTATTTGACTGAAAACAGGTGGATTCAGTGTTCTGTAAAGCGTTCCGCAAAACACCCTCCCTCCTCAAGGTCTGGATGTAGTTATTTCAGTGTCGTTCACACTACAAGAAAAAGGCTTTTGGTGACCACACGATTATGGTCACTAATAGTAGATATTTGGTCACTAAGCTGATTTAGTGACCATATCAAAGTGGTCACTCGTCGTCACTAAAAGTCGGTCACAAAAGGTAATAGTGATGACATTTGAATATGGTCACTAAATAGTGACCAAAACTGTGTTGTCACTTTCATTTGTGACGACTAATTCTTAGTCACTAAATGTAAAAGTGGTCACTGAGTTTGGTCACTAAAAGTAAAAGTGGTCACTATTTTAGATGAAGTGACCAACGATGTGGTCACTTTTTATCTACTACACCAGGAGAGTGGTCACTTTTAATTGAACTTTATGACCAAATAAAATGGTCACTAATTGAAAAGATATGGCAAAAAAAAAATTGCTGCTCGTAATCACTAATACGGTTATTAATATTCAAAATGAAAAGAATTTATACAAAACACAAATCCAAAATTAATTACATCTACATAATCTATAACCTATTCCGCGTGTGGCAGTTCGCCTCGGATGAAATGCCCTTGCCTCATAATACCAACATATATAAACATAGACCTTTAAGATTGCCTAACCAGACAAGAAACCAAAGTTTAAACGCTATGCCCAACACTCACATGAAACCATATCTTCACATCAAAAATCAATTGACCTATAGAGATCCGTTCTTGACGTTGAAAGAAAAAAAGCCAATAAAATCATAATCTAAATCCTTTTGCTTTTCATCAAGAATTGCATGAGTGGGGTGGCGACGCAAAGGTCTGTAGAATGTGAATCAACTTGTCCTTTAAAAGAATCATATGGAATTGGAAAGGCTGATGTAGGTAACCCGCTAGACTGCAAGATCAGTGGTAAACTGTCAATAAAATGTTCTCAAACTGTCATGCTACCAAGTCATGTAAATAATTCTTAGTAAATATAGCTACTTCAGAAAAAAGATATGAACTTACGTTTCCTGGAACGAGTGATCACTCATCACTTTACACTGCAACTGCCAACTGCAATAAAAGCCTTAGGTCATTGCGGATAGCAGCATGTGCAGGGTCCACCAAGATCACCTCAAAGTACTTGTAAGTTGAGTCCTGCAATTAAGAATTGTACTCAATGGCCAAACAAAGTGCACACTCACTCCATGGCACAGAAACTCAGAGTAATATACCAACAGATTGACTGTTATAAAAACATTTCATAAAAATACCAAAATAGCAAAAAACACAAATGCTTGATCTAGATGATACTTTGTCATTTCTTTTACTATTCTCTTAATAAAATCAAAATTGATCTAGATGATACTTTTAGTATCCATTTCTTTTACCAAAACTATAGCGCAACATGAACCAGTTAATCCACTAATTAATCCTTAAACCAAAACCGCATCAACACATATCACAAACTGAAAAGAAAAATATCAGTGTCTCAAAGTCTCATTGTCAAAACTAAAACCGCAATGAATACTAATCATAAAATGCAACAAAAAACTACCCAAAACCTAATAAATGAACTAATGAGCAGATTCGCGATATACTACTTCAATAATGAATCAATAATGATTAGTTTTGAACTAAGTCACCACATCACACACTATGAACTCAACTTATATCTAAAATTGTCATTTTAGTTGATTGGGAACTGTGAATCTCAACATTTGCTTCAAAATATCATATGTGTCACATTTAAATACTCGTCTTTTTATGTGATGCCATTAACTTATACGCTAATCTCATCATCACGTCCAACTAGTTGTATGCAACAAATTTGTTACCTTTACTCATTTCATTGAACTCCTCCATTATAGATTTTATTCAAATACTACAAGACTTTATTCGATCTTCAAAATGCTGCTCTTTTACGTTTGCTTCACCGTCAGACTTTCAAGTCAAGTTAATTGCATTAACATTTAGGATTACTACTACTGGAAGGTATCGTAGCGCCAATAACTAATTACAGACCCAACATTATACACCTTTCTCAACTAAAACCTTAAGAAAGTTTTGTTTACGTCATTTATATAGAATTGTTTTCGCATAACTGGGATTATAAGTTGCCATAGAGGAAGTGTTATAAAACAACTTCTCTATTTTCAATTTAAAATTGCTAAGTTGATTAGAAACCATGCTGCATCAACTAGTAGCAGTGAACTTTGGTTTCTGAATGCTACTGAAAATGTTACGTATAATAATGTGATCCAGTGCTTAACTATTGTTGACAATATGGCAGAATATATCCAACAGGGAAAGCCTTTGGGGGGCTTACACGACACTTAGATAAACTTGAGCGCAAAACTATATGTAACACGTAGACATCAAAACAGAACCGACTTAAAACCTAAAACAATTAATTGGCTACAAATAAACATAGCACACAATTCCTAAACTTCAACTTCAGTGTCTCAGAATCACAACGAATACTGCCAAATTGCTTCATTTCTTTAGCGTCTCTAGTTGTTAACTTCAGTTAAAAAACTTAACATCCGTATCTCACTAGCACAACAACACCACCTACTGTTTAAAATTATGAGTCTACGCTATTTCAGCATGAAAACTTATAATCTACTTAAGTTCTAAACTAATGATTTGAAACATATAAACATTTCGCCTAACAAACTGCTTCGTTTATTAAATATATGCTTAAACATATCATCCGTATTATTCATTAATCATTACGCGATGAATTAAAACTAACTGAAACATCTATTCGACAACTGAGACAGCGTATTCAATATCAAGTGGTACAATAAACACATAGCTGCCACTAGCATTTCATCGAGCACCTTGTATTCATTTTTAATAAGCTGCATTTTAACTTTGAATAATTAAAAAATAATCACAAAGAGAATAAGTTTGTACCGATCAAATAGATGAACCGGAACGCTAACCACCTGAAACCACCTCAAACCACCTAATTCGGAACGCTAACCACCTCAAACCACCTAATTCGGAACCCTAACTACCTGAAACCACTTCAAACCACCTAATTCGGAACCCTAACCACCTGAAACCACCTCATCCGATCGATTTGAAAAGAGTGTGATAGGAGTGTGTGATTTGGTTGAATAATTTTGATTTGAAATTGAAGAGTGTGATATGTTGTGAGATGAATCGGGTTGGGTCGGGTCAAAAGATCCGCGTATTTTTAATATTTTGATAGGAGTGTGTGATAGGAGTGTCTTCTAAAATTACCTTTCGTTATCAAGAAATTTACCTTTTGTTAGGCACTGTGATAATTTTTATATGTAGCAGAAATTTACCTTTTGTTAGGCACTGTGATAATTTTTATATGTAGAAACAAATTTTAAAAACTTAAGATTGTCTCAAATTATAAACAAAATAAGCTAAAAAATTATGGCTTATGAAATATAAGCTTAAACAAGAATAAGCTAATAAGTTGCATACAAGCTTAAACAAACATTTTTCGCCATTAACTTTTTAAAAATTTAGTGACCACTAATGCTCGTCACTTTTTTATACCGAAAAATATCGCATATGTATAGTGACGAAATTAATAACCACTTTTGAGTTTGGTGACTAACTATTTATAGATGACCAAATATTAATGTCCATGTATTATATGGTCACTATTTTGCCAAAACAGTGACCAAAAAAAAAATCGGCACTAAATTTTGGTCACTATAAGCACTTTTTCTTGTAGTGTCAATAGCATACTTAGCCTTTAAGGAAACAATATCAGTGTTGTGGCCTCTGACAAGTTAGAATGCTTGACATTGAATTTGATGTTGTGGATTGCATATACTGATGTCATCTATATGCAGATAGATGGGATTGGGAAGGATTAGAAATATAAGGAAAGGGATGAGGGAAAAGAATGTACAGGAGGTTGTTGGATTTAGTTGGGTCGATGTTCATAATGTTAAAGGCTCGTCATATTGTTTTTCATCGGCCGATACTTCTCATCCACTGATCGATGTGATTTACCGAATGGTGTACTTTCGTGGATTACATACAAGGTTTGTAGACTCTACTCGAGTAGCTCGAGCTCGACCCAACCATGAATTCAGTATTTTGCGAGTCGGTTAGGAGTAGCTTGCGAGTTACACTACTACACAAACTAGTTTTTCCCACAAACATTTTCCCACATAAACGAAACTGTGTGAAATTTCACACGGAATACCAACAAATTACACACCAAATTGTTGACTAAATTTCGGTGTGAAATATGTCGTAAATTTCCCACGGATTTCCCTCTCTTTACACACTAAATTGTTGACCAAGTTTTTGTGGGAAATCCGTCGCAAATTTCCCACAGATTTGTGACCATATTCACACTATTTGTGTTTATTAGACGTATGTGGGAAACTTGTGGCATATTTCACACATATTAGCCACGGTCAAAAGTATGTGGCAAATTTTTGCTCCATTACTCACGAATTTCACACGGTCTTTTTTTTATAAAGTAACTATTTAACCAGACTGTGGGAAATCAGTGGGTACTTTCCCACAGATTACCTACCAATTTAATTAATCTGTGGGAAATACGTGTGTAAATACCCACGGATTTCTCACATAAAATATCATTTTTATGTTTTGCCTACTTACACATTCCCACATTACTTAGTATGTTTCCATAGTGTTTGTGGTTTCATATTATATGTGTTTTTCTATTAATGAAACTATTTATGCCAGTATCACAAGTGTATGTGTATGTTTAAGTATAACCCCGTTGTATATGCGTGGATATCTACACGTATATGTTACATATATTTGTTTATGGTCTTCATTGTATCTATAGATGTTTTATATCTAGGTATATGGACGTGTATATGTGTGAACGTGCAACTATATCAAAAAAGTTAATGACTAACGAGATTTGTATATGCGTGAACGTGTAACAATATATCAAAAAAGTAAAAGAAAACGATTATGTCTGTGGGAAATATGTGTGTATTTCCCCACACATTACCTACCATTTAATAAATCCGTGGGAAATATGTGTGTAAATACTCACGGATTTCCCACAGAAAATAGCGTTTTTGTATTTTGTCTACTTACACATTCTCACATTATTTAATATGTCTTCATATGTGTTTGTAATTTCATATTATATGTGTTTGTCAATTAATGTAACTATTTATGTCAGTATCACAAGTGTATGCGTAGGTTTAGAAATTACCTTTTTGTGTAACAAACTATTATATGTGTGTGGATATATGCACATATATTATCTGTATGCTTGTTTATGACCTTCATTGTATCTATAGATGGTTTGTATCCATGTATATCGATGTGTATATGCGTAAACGTGTAACTATATTAAATAAAGTAAAAGAAAACGATTATATCCGTGGAAAATATGTGTGTATTTTCCCACATATTACCTACCATTTAATAAATCCGTGGGAAATATGTGTGTAAATACCCACGGATTTCCCACATAAAATAGCGTTTTTGTATTTTGTCTACTTACACATTCTCACATTATTTAATATGTCTTCATATGTGTTTGTAATTTCAGATTATATGTGTTTGTCAATTAATGTAACTATTTATGTCAGTATCACAAGTGTATGCGTAGGTTTAGAAATTACCTTTTTGTGTAACAAACTATTATATGTGTGTGGATATCTGCACATATATTATCTGTATGCTTGTTTATGACCTTCATTGTATCTATAGATGGTTTGTATCCATGTATATCGATGTGTATATGCGTGAACGTGTAACTATATTAAATAAAGTAAAAGAAAACGATTATGTCCGTGGAAAATATGTGTGTATTTTCCCACAGATTACCTACCATTTAATAAATCCGTGGGAAATATGTGTGTAAATACCCACGGATTTCCCACAGAAAATAGCGTTTTTGTATTTTGTCTACTTACACATTCTCACATTATTTAATATGTCTTCATATGTGTTTGTAATTTCATATTATATGTGTTTGTCAATTAATGTAACTATTTATGTCAGTATCACAAGTGCATGCGTAGGTTTAGAAATTACCTTTTTGTGTAACAAACTATTATATGTGTGTGGATATCTGCACATATATTATTTGTATGCTTGTTTATGCCAATACCACAAGTAGGGCTAAGCACCGAAGGTTCAAAACCGAACCGGACCGATGAAACCAACCGAACAGACAAAAAACGAACCGGACCGATAGCCCGTCATGTCACAAAGCTAGATGTCGAGTGTAGGATCGTTTCTATGGTTGATATGGTGAATCGGGAGGTCTAGAAAGATGGAAGAACACCATCTTCAAGTTAGAGAGAGAAGGGAAATACCATGTGTTTATTAGAGAAGGGAAATACTATGTGTTTACATCTATTACAATTTGACTTATCTAGTCCATGTGTTTTGGCTAACAAAGATAGATAATGTAATCCCGTCAATGTCGTTCCATTTACGTGTTAGGAGCGATTCCAACAATCTTCCCTCAATGGTTGTCGTTCTGGGAACATCATAACAACATAACTCACTTAGTATTGCATCCAAGTTGGTAAAAAGCCCCGATGTACACCACACTACTTCTCCTTCTTCGGTCTTAAGCACAATTCCCTTCGTAATCCAATTACAGAAGAGGAAATACCAATTTCTCCCTCCTGATGGTTGCGTGCTATTGGAATCATCATAATGTTGCGTACATGCCGTATTACCTTTTTCTTGATGCAATATTAAAGCCTTAGCTTGATCAAAATTCCGTGAGAATATGTCGCAAAAATACTCTCAATACGTCTCTCAAACCAACCGTAAAACAAACCTCTTATGAATTCACCGGCTAATTGTAATGACCACATATGGAGAAAACCCGATACGACTAACTTGAAAAGGAAGCAAACATCCCAACTTTGTGACTTACTGCTTGTTCTAAATTCTTGAACAATCCAGAACGCCGTGTGACACTGAGTGCTAAAACTTCCTCAAAGTGATAGTTATACACTATGAGCACTACAACGTATCTCCTTACATCAGTTATAACCAGATTATCAAATTCATAATGTGTCCAGACAAGTTATCTTGAGACATGCAACCAACCAACCAACGTCTCAAAGATAATGAAGTTCACCAGTGAGACGTCACTTCAATTTCTCGTCAATAATACCGTACAAAAACCCCGTGATCATTTTTTCAGATCTTCGCTCAAGCCGTGAATTATGTATCCCTCCGTGAAAATTATCAATACCAAAAATACCAACAATATTATCAAAAATGTTTAATCTAAAAACTTAGATGTTGAACATTTTTATAGACCAAAGATGCGCTCGAACCTTTAGCCCATAACATAAAAATCGTCCATACCAACCCTTTTTATTTCAGCCCACTAGAGTTATCAGCCCCTGATCCAAATCAAAAAGCCCGATCCAATCCAATACAGTCCATAGCTAGAATACTAACAACCTAATAAGAGTTACTAGTCATAACCCTAAAACACCCAGATGAGATAAACTAACCGCCTCCCTCACCTAATTCCTCTCTTGTAACACAGCAACCAACAAAATAAATTATATCTCCTTTCAATCTATGGCACTCACGTTACCAACACAAATCAAACCTTTCATATTTAAGAAGATAATTTTATAGTTATATTTGTAACAAATCAAATCTCTTGCACGTTTTCGAATCAAGAAGGTGATTAAGAAGCTTCAAGATCCTTTGGAGGGTCACGGGTAGGTGTCTACTTGTTATCGAATGTTGTTTTCGTTTTATATATGGTCCTTGAACGAATTTAAAGAAAGAAGATAATTTTATAGTTATATTTCTTCTCTTTAGTGTTCGGATTGTTATAATGAAGCGAGGCTTAAAAAAATTGATCTGTGATGAAATGTTTTCGTGGTTTAGAGCACTAATTTGGTTACAAGCAGTAGTAGTTTAAGGTTTAGAGCACTAATTTATTCGTGGCTTAAAAAAAATTGATCTGTGATGAAAAAAATTGATCTAATTTTGTGTATCATTAGGTTCTTTTATTTTGGTTACAAGCACTAATTTGGTTTTGTAACTTTGTGAACACAGGTCGGAGAGCTACTTATGGCTAAGATGGGAGAAATATAAAGATCATAGAAGAGAGGCAACAAAAACAGGGTTGTGGCCAAAAGAGATAAATAGATTACTTCTCATTTATTTTAGTAGTAGTTTAAGGTTAAAATTGATGAATTGAATATATTTGTAAGTGTTGTGACCAAAAGATAGAAATAGATTACGCACAATTTTTTAGTAGTAGTTTAAAGTCAAAATTGATGAATTTAATATATTTGTAAATTTATGTGTTTTGATGGAATCTAATATTTTAGATTACGACTACATGTTCTTTACAAATGTCATTTTAGGTAATGGATTTGTTTATTTTTGTGATCTATTAATGGTTTTATTGTTTTAGATATTAGTTTTTTTGTATATACCGGTTCAAAAATTTTATAATAATACAAATATCACTGAATTTAGCCACGTGTTTCTCACGAATTAATCACAAAATTCTCACAGAATTTTTGGGGAAAATTTATTTTTCTGTGGGAAATCTGTGATAAAACCGTAAAAAGTTTTAGTGTGAAAATCGTTGGAAAATTGTAGCAAAAAAACCACGGATATGAGTAAATTCTAGTGTGAAAATTGTTGGAAAACTGTGGCAAAAAAACCACGGATTTGAGTGGAAAATGACTACTAAAAATTGTGGGAAATTTCGTGAGAAATCTCTGGCAGAATTTTAGTGTGAAAATCGTTGGAAATCCGTGGCAAAAAAACCACGGATATGTGTGAAAAATGGCTACTAGAAATCGTGGGAAATTTCGTGAGAAATCTGTGGGAAATTAAACCCACGGATTATCCACAATGATATTCGTGGGAAATAGTCAACGTCCCGTGGGAAAATCTGTGGGAAAATATTTACCCACGGGGTTTTTACACACGGAACAATTTCGTGTGAAATTCGTGGAAAAAGGCCCTTTCCCACGAGATTTCCCACTGATTTTGCCGTGGGAAAAACGTGTTTGTGTAGTAGTGTTACCTCGTCTCGTTAAAGTGCATATCACACTAATTTATCGAATTTTGTACGTTCTTAGATTAGAAGTCTATAAAGGTGGAAGATGTTATTGAGCTTGTTAATCTCTTATAGATAATCAAAGTGTAATACGCTGGGCAAAACACCCTCCCTCTGCATGGTCTGGATGTAATTACTTCAATATCGTTGAATAACAGATTTAGCCTCAAAGGAAACAATAGAAATTTTAATGTTTATTAGTTATAACTATGATTTGAAATGGTAAAGGACATTACAAAAGGTTTGACATATCTATTACAGTATAAATATCATCTTATTGTTTACCGAGTTAGGGTTAGCCTTAGAACCAAATAGCCACGTTTGAGCTGTAGGCTTTGTCTTTTTGTTTCTTGCAAAGCATTTAGCTAACTTATGAATTTGTGTACACACACACACACACACTTGTATGAGTGTATCTGAGCCCTTGCAGTAGATTGCTCTTTTACTCACCACTTATCAACATGCCTTTTGTAACATGTTTTTATAGTGTTTGAAATGTTGGCATTCGACTGCCAAATGTGTTGAATAAGTTGGCCAAATACCATCTTAACATGCTGTTATCGTTATTTTGTTATCTACTCAACTAACTGTATTTGTGTGTTGGTTAAATCATAGGTCCGAATATCAAGGTGAAGGCTGAGGATCCGTTCGTCAAGGTCTTCACGACTTACTGGATTTAGATTTAGACTAATACCACCTTTATAATGTGGTTTTTGGATGTAAGTGATGATTACTAACGGTGATACTGAATCACCAGTGGAAAATGTAACCCCCTCTTTTGCGGTATATCATCTTGGGGGTATTGGCATGGTATGAGAATTTTTGGTACTAGAATGCTTGTCTGGGTTTTATGGTTGCATGTTATACTAATCATATGTCACAAAATAGGGGAAAGTGAAGGTGAGGCTATTAGGTAGCTAACCTTGTGTGTAGAACTTAATAATACTACGTCGTTTGGTTAGTAAAAAAAAAAAATAGACTTTTCATTCTTTTCCCAGCTTTATCTCTTTCTCTCCCAAAAAAAATCACCTACAACAAAAATCACTCACATCTTCTCCAAAATCGAAAGTCACTCATTTGAGTAAGTTTTTATTGCAGGTGAAATAATTATTTGAATAACCACTGAAAACATCAATCGTTCCCGTATCGCTCGATTTTTAAATCACATTTTATGAGTAAGTTCTACAATTTTCTTTCATTGCTGATTTCCATAGCCATGTAATATATCATCTCTATCATCAATTAATTAATTAGTCACGAAAATATTGAATCACAACAACTCAACTTCTAAATACCCTTGATATATTACAACAGTTGTTGGGTTTATTTAATTAAGTTTTGTGGGGGTTTAAGGTCTATATGAAATATGCACAATATAATGATTATGGATTAGATTTGGGAGCTCTTCAATGTTGGAGCTTATTGCTAAATAGCCTTTTTTTTCTATATGAATATATTGTAGAGGGTTTTAAGTCACAACATGGATTTGGAGAATCAACAAATAAGAGATCCTTTTGAAACTCATTTAATCGAAGATATTGATACAAATGGTTATTTGTTCGACCATCACACTCCACAGTATGAATGTGATGAACGAAACTTCGAGCATGTGGATCTTAGATGTGATGAAGATGTAAAGATACTATTTGCGAAGAAACAAACGACTATGATGTGAATATCAGATATGATGATGATGAAGTTAACAATGATGATATTTGGAAGAAACCAAACGAGGATCCAGTGAATCTCAGATGTGATGAAAATGATAACATTATTGGAAAGTGTTTGGAGGTACATTCCCAGCCAAAGTGTTTGTGTTACATATAATGTCATAGCATTTCACTTTAGAACGCTAAACACACCACACATATACTTGAGGTGGCATGTGGAAGTTCAGAGCGGATTTGGGTCAAAATGGGTACTTTCTGGTATGGGTCTAGTTGGGTTGACCAGGACACTTTTTGTCCAAATTTTGTGTATAAGAGAATATAATGATACTAAAGATTATTAAACTTTTTGAATAAAACGATTTTCGAGGTTTTATGCTCTAAAAATACTTTTTTTTGTGACCTTTGGTACTCTGCACCATTTTCTGCACCATTATCATATGTCGCCTAAAGTATCTATATAATCTTTGATAGTCACAAAATATCAAATATTACCAACAAAAAGCTGGGAGGAAAGAAACAAGTTTTTACAGAATATCCGAATCAAATATCATCAACAACAAAAGCCGGCGTACTTTGAGCACATTTCCATGAAACATTAACTTACATTTGAAAATGTTATGATAATGGATTACGAATTTATAAAGGCAAATGGTTAGACTCTTAGCCTTTGTCTCAGTTCCATCAACTACAAATTTATAAAGCCAAATGGTTGCAAAATTCGTAAAAATGTGAAACCTATACTGTTACTTCAACATAAGTTGCTATTATCCTTTGGGCAGCATATCTTGTTTGTTTTGAGATGTCAATTTTTTTATAAATGCTAGAAAACAAGAAGCAAGAACACAAGCCAAGCTTCAAGTACATTAATCAACTTCAAACTGTCCGATGAACAACCAAAGTATTACAAGGAATCATCACTGGAAACCGACATTCACCAACCGATGGATATGATCCTCACCCGTCACAACAGCCAACCCACAAAATTCACAGTCCCATTCACGTTGAGCTTGAAGTTGATACGACATATTAAAAGCGCAAGAAGCAGTACCCGACAAACTTAAATGGTTACCCGATGACCCCGTATCCTAAAGATGTTCAATCTGATAAGCTGCACGCGTAATCTATCTCCTTCGCTATCCCTCAATATCGTATTGAAATTCCCTAAAACGCACACAAAGGCTTATTGTTTATCAAAAAAAATGTAAAAGAAGTTCACAATAAGAACGTCAATGTCATTAGTATACTTTTTTTTCACACATACAAACGACATGGATGAACAAATACTGACTCGAACACGATAGCAATCTATAACACTAGCTCAAATCCATCATTAGCAACAAATATCATTCTCATATACACTTTGTTTTATTTCTGTATAGTTGGTTAGACAATTTTCGTTAACAATATTCTTGTGGTACATCCTTCCACTTGCAACAAAAGTCCAACTTATGAAAAAGCGAAGATAGTAATATAGGTGGAGTTTTGACATGAGCTTTTTAAAAAGTTAATTACTGGAGTACTAAACTGAAAAAAGGAAAACTAAAAGGACCAAAAAAGGTAATTGGAAATAGTTTTTAACTTTACCAAATTATTACCAGTGCTTTGACCTAATTTCACACACACTCCCAATTTAAACATTCCAACTTCCACCCGAACATCAAGATGATATAATCGTGGGTTCCGTTTTGACGATGAGAGCAACATATATATATATAAGATGATGATTTGTTTGTGCTTCCTGGTGACATTTTGACCCTCATCTACTGCCGTAGGAGCCACCTTCTTTTCTCCTTGGTAAGGGTTTACACTAGTCACTATTATTAGTCCAGCCATTATTTATGATTTATGCTCCCAATTAGAGCTATTTAGGGTGTGTTTGTTTAAGCTTATATATGTGGTCTTATAAGCTTATTTGATTTCGGCTTGTATTTCATAAGCCTCAAAATTTTTAGCTTTTGTGAGACTTGTGGGTTTATATAACATAGTTATGATATAACAAGCTTTATAACCCCATAAATCTCAAAATAAGCCAAAAATATGGGGCTTATGTAATATAAGCCGAAATCAAATTAACCAACATATATAAGCTTAAACAAACACACCTTTACATTTGATTAATGCAAAACTCTGACGAGGAATTTTATATCATAATAGCTAAGGGAAGGAGAAGGCATGGATCTTGTGGTCTTCACCAACCGCCAATGCTCATTCATTGTCCACCAGAGTTTGTTGTTGATCACCTGCCAAACATAAAAATGACTGTGTTTTATTAGATAGCATACATAAATCCCGAAAAAAATGAAAAGAGAGATGAACATAACTAAATGGTAAGCCTGGATGTGAGGCGGGGGAGACTAACCCGAATTTTATCATTCATCTGGGGGACATGATTAACACTCCATTCACCGGTATCAATCCAATACACAAACATCTTATAAGACCACCTATTCACCCCATGATTCAGTACGAGTCCCACTTGAACAATATCGTCATTTGCCTCACATAACACACCTCGGATATCAAGATTCTCATTTCTTTGGTGTGCACGTCAGCAGACTCATGCTCATAAGTTTTGCTCTTGGGATTGAACCAAAAGAGGCTAACGTCTTTTATGACGCTGGCACCGGTTCGGGCGTTTACATGAGTGATGATATTGGCAACCCAACCTTGATCTCCCGGGGTGTAGTGTTTGACCGGCCTTATGTTCCATCCGGTTCTAACATTCAACACATTCATGTTGAGTTGAAGGTCCTTATTGAAAAGACGGTCAATGTGCCTTGTTCGGTGCCATTCACATTGACCGTCTTTTCAATAAGGACCTTAAACTCAACATGAATGTGCTGAATGTTAGAACCGGATGTAACTTTAGGCCGGTCAAACACTACGCCCCGGGACATCAAGGCCGGGCCGCCAACATCATCACTCATGTAAATGCCGAAACCGGTGCGAGCGTCATAAAAGACATTAGCCTCTTTCGTTCAATCCTATCAGCATCACTTATGAGCACGAGTCTACTGTTGACCACCGTGCGCACGAAGGAAATGAGCATCTTGATATCCGATGAGTGTTACGTGAGGCCAATGACCAAATTGTTCAAATGGGACTCGTACTGAATCAAGGGGTGAAAAGCTGGTCATATAAAATGTTTGTGTATCGGATTGATTCTGATGAATGGAGTGTTGATCACGTCTCCCCGATGAATGATACTATTCGGGATGGTCTCCCCCGCCTCACCTCTAGGCTTACCATTTAGGTATCTTTCTCTCTTTTTTTTTTCATTTTTTGGGATTTATATCTTCTATCTGATAAAATACATTTGCATTCTAATTATCTGATTCCGTGGGCCTCTTCAATTATTGTTTCTGGCTCAAAAGAGAGGTGTAAGTTTTTGCTACTCTACGTACTGTCTGCCCCTTTTGGGGGATGTTTGTGTGGATTACTTCACAACATGATATTTTCTAATATGCGACGTCTAGATTCACATTGCAAATATTGTGTTGGTATCCCGGCCATCTGTAGTGTAGATAAATTATGCTTCCATTGACAAATGACCTAACCTTGTTTTGATGAAAACTAGCGTCTTTCCAGTACACATGGAGATCATCACCTGGAAATTAGAAGGAAAAAAAAAAAAAAAAACTAAATGGAGTCTGTAAATCCGTCTAACAAACCCCAATAGAACTGTCTATTGCAGAGTGAACAATATGCCCAAAAGGTCACATTCCTTTCATGGTGTAGGAATAATGACTTGTAAAATTTAGCCTGGATGCCCCTTTCTTAGAGAGTTTGAATTCGATGTTCTGGTGGTCCCATGTCGAATTTGATATGATCATTTATGGGATTGTCTCATTTGATGTGTTGAGTAAATTGGTCAAATGGGATCTTAGCATGTTCTTATCATTTTTTTAAATGTCAATCCATATAATCGTGTGGTAGGTTCATTGTGTTGGTATTTCGGTCAGATGCAGATAAAACTTTCTTTTATGGACGAATGACCTAACATTGTTTAAACAAAACAAGGGTTTCATACCGTAGAGCCCAATGTAGGATGATATCACCTGAAAGTTATAAAGTAAATGTTTAACATCATGTAGTCTCACCTAAATGGAGCCTATGAATCCATCTAACAAACCGATAGAACAGGAGAGTGAACAATGCTTAAAACGTCACGTCTTTCATGGTAGGAAAAATGAACTTAAGTATAATTAGCCTGGATGGTCCGTTGGTATTTGACTGAAAACAGGTTAAAATGCTTGGACAATATCAGCGTTGTGGCATGTTAAAAAATGCTTGGACATTGAATTGGATGTTGTGGTGGTCCCATGCCGAATCTTGTATGGTCATTTTAAATTATGGATTGTATATACTGATATCGAATCTATATGCAGATAGAGGGGATTTGGAAAGATTAGAGATATAAGGAAAGGGATGGGGAAAAGAATGAACAGGAGGTTTTTGGGTTTAGTTTGGTTGATATTCATAATGTTAAAGGTTTGTCACATTGTTTTTTATCAGCTGTTACTGAATTGAAATAATTTAAACACATAGGTTAATGAAAAATTATCATTTAGGTATGGAAGATAACCCGGAGGATAACCTGGAAAATAATCGTTAACAGAAAAAAAGTTAGAGTAGGGCTGGAAAAGGATAAATGTAGTGAAAACGTTTACGGAAGCTTGCATTCATGCTATTGCTCTCGACGGTCGAGAAGGTGTTAGCCTCAAAGTACTTTCATGGAAGAAAGTTGCACAAGCCCTCAAAGATAACCATAATTTTGAAGTTGACATGAAACAAATGAGAAATCATTTTGATTATATGAAAACAAAGTATGGAGAAGTAGAGAACAGGACAGGCAATATTTATGATGAGTCCACCAACACGTTTAATCTAACTGATGAGAAATTTTGACTAGAAATTCTGGTTAGTTATTTATCCTTTCATAGCTTAGCTTGCTTTATGTATGATTCTGGTTAGTTTCTCCATTCATTTTGTTCCTATGTTTAGTGATTTTTTTGGGAACATGTAGTAAACTGAAACATGTGCATCTTTTTTGTTGAAACATGTAGTGTAGTAATTTGTTGAAACATTGTAGGTAATGTCTGAATGTGATACAAATGCCATAACTCTCTCTTTGTACACAATGCTCTAGTTACCTCTTTTGAAGTAGATTCTCAATACATTAGATCAACAAAGTCATGCCCTGAAGTTGGTACCAAAATTGGACGACTATATGATGTTCATTACATGTGTTTGTAGTTCGTGTATAATAGGGTAGTATAATTTTTTTCTCTCAATATGCTGATATAGTATGTCAGACTGTCAGTTAATGTTAGTGATTGATGGCCATCAAATATTGTTGGTGTTGAGCGATTCGGGTAATAGTCATTTACATTTATTTAGAAGGCTTGTTAAGTAGGAAAAAGATTTGTTAATATGATCCTTATTCCAAACAACACAGTGTTATCCAAACAGGAAAAAAAAGAAACATGACCTTAGCGTCAAAGGAAACAATAGGAATTTTGATGTTTATTAGTTATAACTATGATTTGAAATGGTATAGGACATTACAAAAGGTTTGACATATCTATTATAAATATTTTCTTATTGTTTACAAAGTTGGGGCTAGCTTTTGAACCAAATAGCCATGTTTGAGCTGTAGGCTTGGAATTTTTGTTTCTTGCAAAGCATTCGGCTTACTTATGAATTTGTGTACACACACACACACACTTGTATCTGAGACCTTACTGTAGATTGCTCTTTTACTCACCACTTATCAACATGCCTTTTGTAACATGTTTTTATAGTGTTTGGAATGTTGGATTTCGACTGCCAAATGTGTTAAATTAGTTGGCCAAATGTGATCGTAGCATGTTGTTATCGTTATTTTGTTAACTTCTTAACTAACTGTATTTGTGTGTTGGTTAAATCATAGGTCCGAAAATATCAAGTTGACGAGGATGATCCATTCGTCAAGTGTCCTCTAGACTTAGGGATGTTGATTTAGACTTGATGAGTATTGTTAAGAATTAAATACCACCTTTGTAATGTGGTTTTTGGATGTAACTGATGATAACTAACTAACGGTGATACTGAGCGGTGAAAAATGTAAGCTCCGTCTTTTGCGCTATATTATATTGGAGGTATGGCATGGTATGAGCCTTATTGGTACTAAAATGCTTGTCTGGGTATTATGCTTGCATGTTATACTAATCATGTGTCGCGTAAAGTATCTATAAAATCTTTGATAGTCACAAAATGTCAATATCACCAACAAACAGTTGGGAGGAAAGAAACGAGTTTTTACAGAATATCACGAATCAAATATGATAAAAAAGCTGGCGTACTTTGAGCACACTTCCATGACATGACAGGAAGCTGCATCTGCATCATACATGCTCAATCTCCTAGCTGTGATGGTGTCGCTACAAGATGTCCCTAGAGACCAAAGCATGAAACATTAACCTACATTTGAAAATGATGTGATTAATGGATTACGAATTTAAGATTACGATTTTATAGAGCCAAATGGTTAGACTCTTGGCCTTTGTCTCAATTCAATCAATTACGAATTTATAAAGCCAAATGTTTGCAAAATTCGTAAAAATGTGAAACGTATATTGTTACTTAAACAGAAGTTGCTATTATCCTTTGGGCAGCATATCTTGTTTGTTTTGAGATGTCAAAATAATTATAATGCTAGAAAACAAGAAGCAAGAATACAAGCCACCTTTCAAGTTACATTAATCAATACCTTCAAACTGTCCGATGAACAACAACCGAAGCACCACAAGCAATCATAAATGGAAACCGGCATTCACCAACCGATGGATATGATCCTCACCCATCACAACAGCCAACCCACAAAATTCACAGTCCCATTCACATTGAGCTTGAAGTTGATAATACTTATTAAAAGCGTAAGAAGCATTACCCGACAAATTTAAATGGTTACCCGATGACCCATATCCTAAAGATGTTCAATCTGATAAGCTGCACATGTAATCTATATCCTTCGCTATCCCTTCTAATTACTGCATGGGTTCAACAAGCACAAACTTTGGTTCATGACATCATGTACTGCATGTACCCCTACAATTGGTGCTAAACCTTTGTCTATTTTAGACCCTGTCAAGTCCAGTTCATATTTTGGTCTGCCATCTTATTCGAAAAGGCCTCAATGTGTCTCAAATGACCCGGGTGCTACACTTTTCGTATTTTCGTCTAGGAGGCTAAAAAGGAAAGTTTCCAACTGAAACTAAAACGCCTTGCATAAACTGTTTAGCGTTTTTATGTTAGCGTTTATATCACCATCGGCAGGCCACCCGCCGTATATCCCCTACTAGGATTTTCATTTCAGAACATCCTTGCTTCTGTTAATGAAACTACTAATATGTCATAACTTGCATAGTTGCATTGAAAACAATGGTGTAGGGATTACATCCGTCTTTAATGGTGTAGGGAGTATCTTAACATCAAAATTCACACGTAAAACTAAATTGTTGTTACTATTGCTTATTTATTATCAACACCACTAGTATAAGCGTACGTACCAATATTAGCAAGATTAGACCCGGTTAGTGGTGCCAAGCAGAAGTAACTCAGAAGGTTTTTGGGATTGCTTTCTAAACTGCATATTGTCTCGCATATCATAACTTTCTTGTCAGACACTATTTCTTATCATCTGCAGTCGCAAACTCAATAATCGGATATTCCACGCCAAAGCAATCCCATAGTTTATTGATTATCTCGACCACGTTTTCTGCCGGTAACTGGTGGCTCATCATCGTCCCCCAGTTCACTCCCTCTCCATATTATCTGACGTATGTTAGGATATCCGTATGGGTCCCTACATTTAGCAAAAGGGTCACCATAACAAAGTTCTGCAATGAAGATAGGGAACCATAAAAGTAACTGCGTCTTTTAGACAATGAACATAAAATATAAAAATAAAAGTTCTGTAAAGCGATCTTTTGTGTAATTAAAACGAGGATGGGAATAGTTCTATCAACACGCTAATTCCGAAACACACGTATATTCACAAAGCTATTGAATAAGATATAAGCACATGTGGGTACAGTAGGATGGGCCGGGTGCTATTCCACAATGCACTTGATACGAATATCAAAAAATAATGATGCAGAAAGTTACAACAAATAAATTATAAATCAACAATCATAAATTACATGGTCTTTCTTCATTGATGCATGCTTATTGAGGTAACTGACGAAAGTTTAGGCAATACATTGGCTGCAAAACAGATTAAGGGTAATAATGCGGAAAAAAGAGGGCCGGTTGGTAATGAGTTGTAACTGGTTTGGAATGAAACAAGTAACTTTACTGTGGCCGGGTTGACCCACAAACACTTTCATTATTATGATGACAATAAGACAGTCCACCAATAGTCAGATAGTTTATAGAGCTTATAAGTTTGCAGTCAAGCATAAATTTCATGGGGGGAAGAAACTACGTATTGCATTGCTTCAATACAGTCTTCAATGGCCGCTACGTTTACAACTTTGTTTATACTGTTATCACCGTCTTGACCAGCCTCATCTGTTCATCCTCCTGTCTTGAATTCCAATATACCAATCCATAATTGAGCGTGAAGGTTGCACCATATTTCTTCACCTATGTAGTCATGTCACGTTTTCCTCCCAATATTCCAAATGTTGGTGCAATGGAACCAACTATTGGTAACCGTCTGGATTATTGGGTTGTTATTCTCATATTTGTAATAAGGACATTATTTAAATGAAGAGTTCTACGGGGAGTTGGCAAATCGTGACGGCCTGTCACCAACAAAGACAAATGGATAAAAACAAGAATTAAAAACAGTACTAAGATTTTTAGCATAAGTATTAAGATGAGAAGAGGCACTTGTGTCCATATTCGAGTTGCCATTGATAGGATCATGAAAAGTCACTGTGTTGAATGCATGAGGGAGAATCTTTTCATGTCTTTGGACTTTGAAGAGAAGCCAAACCGTATAAAGACCGAGCAAGCAATGCCTGTTGTTGATGTTGTGAAGTACACGGGCCAAAACCGGGTCCAGCCGTGGGCCTAGAGCCCAGTACTGAAGGTTGAGACTGTTGCAAATATAACTGGGCTTGGGCCAGCTACTGTGAGAGACTATATTGGGCTTGCAACAATGCCGAGGGCTGTTGATACGTGGACCAGAAAAAGAAAAGTGACTTTGCATGTTGTTGATATTATTAGGCCATTCACAGTGGGCCAGATGGCATACATCTAATAGAGCATTGATTTGGCAGTGCATTACATCCATGCATTTGAAGATGAAAGAGTGTAATGTCTACATGACATTGATTTGGCAGTGCATTACATCCATGCATTTGAAGATGCCCTTATAAGCCGAACCACTGATAGAAACATTAGTACTTGCACGATTAGAGTGATGAATAAATTTACAAGGGTTTCCAAACTTACAGAAACCACGAGCATAGTTACGACAAACTTGAGGTTCAAATGGACGTTGAGGCGTGTGGTTATCATGAGAGACACGGGCATCTTAGCCACGAGAGTTGGAGTTTCCGGCTAAAAGAACAGTTGGTGCCGATGAACCTGTGTTGGTGATGAAACTTTGAGACTTGGAATTTAAACGCATCTCCTAGGTTGTGACCATAGATGACGGCATAGTAGAATCTCTTAGATATGTGGGCATAAGAAGTTCAAGTTCATCTCGCATTTAGCTTAAAACACTCTCAAAAGATATTGATATGCATTCTTTGCTTATTGTAGCCGACTTTTTGTTTTCGTAGATACTATAAGTGTATAACACGTTTCTAAAATCGTATAGTTTTAGAAGTAAATTTTCATAATAATAAAAAGTAAAATAAATAATGTATTTCCACCGCAACGTGGGGATCACACTTTTCCTTGTTATTTTGTTAACAACAATACATGAAGAATTGGTAGATCCGAATTTACACGGATGATATTGATAGCTAGGGGTGTTATCGGGTCAGGTTATTAGGTGTTATTGAATCGGGTTGATTTGGGTTTTGATTATAAAAAAGTAACTCGCAACCTGACCTTATAAAAAATCGGAGAGCGGGTTCTAGTGAACTTCGGGTCCGGTTATACCAGGTCACGTGATTCGGGTTATCATGTTATGAGATTAGCCTTGGACGAGACAAACAAATAATAGGTGAAGGAATGATAACGAGAAACCGATAGATAGATGAGGGGCCGGGGGCAAAGTGAAAATCTGGAAAAGTGACTCATTTGTTAGTTGAACAAGTCACGAAACATGCAAACCCTAGCTAGCTTTAATTATATTTATTAATCCTAAAAGAAAACAAAACAAAACAATGAATCAGTCAGAGATGGAAGGTCGTGGATTACCAACCTTATATCCAAGTCCAAGCGGTGATCCAAACAGAGTTGGTATTAAAATGAACGATCCAGCAATAAAAACCTACACCGGAAGCCACCTTTATGTTACTCAACCAAATATGAGCGAAGAAACCATTGCCCTGCTGTCGCAATTCAATTCTAAAAAGAAAGCTTCATCGAAATCGACTGTCATCGATTATTTTGGTACTTTTATGCTTTGTTTTTTTACTTATAATTGAATTATGGTTTCAAATTGTTTTTTTATTGACTTTGAAACCTTTGTTGTTGTTGTTAATTTAGGTATTGCTAACAAAGGTCCCGCACAACATGTTGCAGCTCAAGCAGAAACTGGTATTGTTTCCAATCTTTTATTATCATGAGATATGATTCTAAACCTGCTTAGTAGTTGGTTTATGTATAAAGTTAGTCATTTTTAGATTTTTTTGATTTTGAGGTACCCTCACCTCAAAATCAACCCCTTTTTTTCATTTATGTCTGTTTCTTTGAAATTGCCTTTTTTTCGTTACTATAGGTACTAAGCGCCCTCACAAGGGTATCATCGGCTATTCAGTTGAAACCTTGATTGCTGGGGATCCAGACCCAAGTCTGCACTACGTGCATCCTCCTCACCGATTTGCTTCTGGTAACGACTCTACTTGTTTTTCTAAATTAATCCTTTCTCCAACACTTTTATATATATTTGTACGCTTCTCACGAATATTTATCCTTCTATTCATATACCAACTTTGAACCTTGTTATTTTTATTTTAGGTCTCCCCCCTCCGATGAGTTACGAAGAACTTAAAGCAGCAGGAGCTGCCATTGAAGCAAATCTAGCAGCCGCAACAGCAAAGATAGAAGCAAGATCAGCAAGGTATCTTGCAGCAGCTCGTGAGTGCTCTCTCTAAACACTTTCTTTTACCCCTCAATGCATCTCATCTTTTCTCTATTATGGAAGATTTTCTTATATTCACCCAAAGTCCTTCAAACTGTTTGTAGTAGTGACCAACTCCTTTTTTTATAACATATAAATAGGCTCCTATTACCCTTGCTTATTATCGTATTTTCACATTATAGAAAGGGTTGTTAATTAAGTACTCCTATTTTCAATATCTTTGACTAATTAATTTGCCTCAAATCAACCTTCCCCAAACAATGAAGGGACTAGTCTTCACGATAATTGATATTTTTGTTTCTTCTGCTCATGTCTTGCTAATTTGTTTTGCGACCCTAATGGACCAAGTCGAAACAGTATCAGGGAATGCTTAACATTTTTTGGCAAATTAAAATTATATATTCCAATCCTCTGTTTTGGGCATATACTAATATACTTTTTAACGAATTGTTTGTTTTTATAAACTTGCTCGACCTGTTCCACCAATATGACTTGTTTAAGATACTTTATAGCTCAAATAATTCGATTTATTTTCATCTATTTACCCTACTTTTTTATTCTGTATACTAACCCTGAACCTTTTTAAATTCTTTTAGCTGCTATCCCACGTTACTGGGAAGACCCAAGCAAGAAGAAAGCATCTGAAGCAGCAGCAACTAGTGAGTACTCTGCCAACATTTTTTTTTTCTTCGTTTTTTATTTATTTTTTATTTTTTATTTATTTGGTAAAAAGGTTAATGTTTCTATAATTAATCCAAAAAATACTATAAGCAACCTAGTCCAAAGACAGGCCTTGGATAGCAAATTAGACTCAACATTCACTATGATCCTTAATACCAGTTCTTTATAGCATTCTAACACATATACTACCCTAGCCACTTGAGCTATGTTGCATTTGCACTTCCCGTTCCTTGGCTGCATAGCATACTTGAGCAGTCTTTCACACTTTGATGCTCACAAGTTGCAGCTTTATGGTTTCAGTTATTCATTTGGCAACTGTCTCAGCATCCTTTGAACTTGTGTAAACGTCCTGCCATTTCTTTCTTTCCCACAAATTAAACTACAGTTGCAGGTTCCATCCTTTTCTATACACCCAAGATGGTGTTGTTGCATCGTCTTGTAGCCATCTCTTATCACATCTTCCATATATTAGGCCTATTCTCAGCATTGATCTTCTCTTGGTTTTAAATTGTGTTCCTCGTTGCGATGGCAAAAAATCAACGGGATTTGTTTGTTCTGGGATGCACCCTGATGCTATCGCATCACTTCACAACAGTGTTATGCTCGCATCGAATGCAATAAACGCAATTGAAACTTTGGCCTTAATAACCTACTTGATGAAAGATATAGAGAGAGAATAACTAATTGAAATACTTTTCACTTTAATGAGAGATAATTTTCTTATTGGCAATTGACTTTTGACATTGTCGATAATGGTTAGGAATATGTAAGTGACTTATTTTATGTATAAGCGTACTATTAGTATCAACATATAAGCGACTTATTTGATGTTTAAGCATCAACTTGTAGAATAAATTAATTAAAAATATTTTTTGCTTTTTCATTAGCGAGTGTCGCACGTCCGTAATGTGCTTGCAGCTAAAGAAACATTTCGGCCGCACCATTTTTGAGAACTCACAACTAAAGAAAAGGTGAACGTGAATCCATACGCTCAAGGGCGGAACATAATGGGGGCTAGGAGGGGTTGTGCCCCCCCCCCCCCCCCCCCCCCCACCACACACACAAAAGTTTTTGTTATTAACAGTTTATATGTATGAATTTTTAGCAAAACAACAAGATATAAAAAGAAAGTACAGTGTGCCATCTTTACAACTCTTTGAGGTGTAGTATAGTACAACAACGAAAGAAACAAAATACAACTACGTGAGAATTATACTTTTATAATACTATTTAATATCTGAACTTTCCAACTTTGAAAATCAAAAAGCAAGTATTTAACTGTTTAACTAAGTGGAATTTCAAAACAGTCAATCACTATGTTTGCTCTAACAGCCAATTGTCAATAATTTTTATTTTCTATAAATTACTATGTTTGCTTTACTGTTTTGTTACCACATTTTATTTTGAGGCATTATAATAGCATCGAATTAAGGAGTTACACTTGAGAAAATTGGGTAATAGTGCTTCTAGCAATTACTTTCATGTTGTAATAGGGAAGTTAAATTTTATGCTTAAATGATTTTGGCCCCCCCAACCAAAACCTTCAAGTTCCGCCACTGCATACGCTTCTTACAAATTTGGATTGCTACTCCAAATCTGCATTGTTTTGTGTTTGGATAGCGATCCACAAGATAAAACCATATCTTGGATTGCACCGAGAAAACCAAACCGCCTTGTATCAATTGACCCCTGAAAAAATAGGACCACAGCCTACATGTGTTGTCCGGTCAAGATCTTTTACATAGGGTATTTCATGTTAATGAATTGAAATTGCTTTATAATAATACCATGGTATTTTTGTCTTGGTCAAATAATAGGTACCGAAGGTCAGGCTGAAGCAGGAGGACCTGTTCCCAAACGCGCTTGCCAGGATCCGAACCCTTCTGCAGATTCATCAGCAACTGGTTCTCGTAACAATTAGATCCACTTCTACTATATGGATCTATATCTTACTTGGTAGTACTATATCTAAATGTGTCTGTTAAACGATATAATATGCTATCATACTGGTTGGATTTCATTGGCTGTTTACTAGTGTCAGTTAAATGCTGTCTTATCTTCACCACTTGGTGCTTTTCTTTGGTTAAATGAAGATGCATTAACTTACTTTAGTACTAAAATGTTGTTACTCGCCACTGTTATAAGCGTGAGTACTAATATTATGAAGATTAGACCTAGTTAGTGGTGCACTGTTGTTTCTATATTAGTATCACCCAGTTAGTGCTGCACTGTGTGTTAAGATTAAACTGTCATTTCTTACGAAATGGGTACCAAGAAGAAGTAACTTGGGAGGTTTTTGGGATTGCTTTCAAAACTGCATATTGTCTTGCATATCATAACTTTTTTGTCACACTATTTTCTTATTGTAAGCAATCCCACAGTTTATACATTATATCGACCACGTTTTCTGCCAGTAACTGGTGGCTCATCATCGTCACCCAGTTCACTCCCACTCCATATTATCTGACGTATCCCATGCATCCAAACCAGAACCTGTTAGGATATCCGTATGTGTTCTTGCATTTAACAAAAGGGTCACCATAACATAGTTCTGCGATGAAGATAGGGAACCATAAAAGTAACTGCATCTTTTTGACAATGAACATAAAATATAAAAAAAAGTTCTGTAATAAGATCTTTTGTGTAATAGTAAAAAAGAGGATGGGGATAGTTAAATCAACACGCTAATAATGCCGAAACACACGTAGATTCACAAGCTATGGAGTAAGATATAAGCACCTGTGGGTACGGTAGGATGGGCCAAGTGCCATTCGACAAAGCACTTGATATGCATTTATCCAAATTAATATCTAAAAATAATGATGTAGAAAGTTACAACATATAAATCAACAATCATAGATGGCATAGTCTTTCTTCACTGAAAAGCTTAGGCAATAATTTGGCTGCAAAACAGATTAAGGGTGGTAAGTAGATGAAAGCTTAGGCAATGCATGTTTATTGAGGTAACTGAAAGCTTAGGCAATACATTGGCTGCAAAACAGATCAAGCATTGAAATTGCATTGAAATAAGAGTTAATTGCAGAAATTGTCCTTGGTCAAATTGCAGGTTTCGTCATAAATAGTTTGAAAGTGCATAAATCGTCCCAAAATCAAACCTTTTTGCAAATTTTAGTCCCCGGCTTTAACCAGCGTTAAGTGGATTCCGTTAGAAGTTACACGTTAGCCCTTTTGGCCAACAACTCTTGCAGGGTTTATCCTTTTAACTAACGGCCGTTTATAATAAATAAATAAATAAATTGTTTTTTCTAAGCTTTCTTTCGTTTTTATACGTTTTCATCTGTTTTTATACGTTTTCGTCCTTTTTATCCGTTATTATACGTTTTTGTCCGTTTTTATCTGTTTTTATACGTTTTTGTCCGTTTTCATCCATTTTAACACGCTTTCGTCCGTTGTACCTACGTTTCATCTGTTTTTATTCGTTTTCATCCGTTTTTCTACGTTTTCATCCGTTTTTATGTGTTTTTATCTGTTTATATATGTTTTTGTCCGTTTTAATGCATTTTCAACTGTTTTTATACGTTTTCATCCATTTTTAATACGTTTTTCAAACGTTTTTATCCGTTTTTATCCATTTATATACGTTTCTTACGTTTTCATACGTTTTATCCGTTTTTTTCTTTTTTGTTACGTTTTCATCCGTTTTAATATGCTTTTGTCCATTTTTCTTATGTTTTTATACGTTTTCGTTCATTTTTATACGATTTCGTAAATTTTATACGTTTTCGTTCGTTTTTATATGTTTTCGCCCGTTTTTACACGTTTTTATCCGTTTTAATACGTTTTCGGCCATTTTATAAGATTTCGCCAATGCATACTTAAATCAACATCTCTTGACGTCTTAAGTATGCTTCAAAATTTGTCTTTTTATGGCGAAAGTTTATTTGGTGATGTTTGGAGCTGATTGTGGGGGAAATATGACTTTTACATATTTGAGTTTAATTTCCCTAATAAAATATATCTTTAGAATTCAAAAATAATTTGTAAAATTAATTTTGAACTTTTTTTTTGTCACATTCATAAAAATGTGAAGTTTAGAACAAAAAAAAATTATTTCTTAGATCATCCGCCAGTTTTAAATTTGGTTGTTATACCTTGAGTGATTCACGTCGGATGAGAACATATAAAAACGGGCAAAAACGTGCAAAAACGTATAAAAACGCAAGAGAAACGGATAAAAACGTATAGAGCGGACGAAAATGTATAAAAACTGACGAAAACGTATAAAATGGATGAAAACGTATAAAACAGGCAAAAAATAAAAAAACGTAAGAAATACGGACAAAAATGTATAAAAACTGACGAAAAGGTATAAAAACGGATGACAACGTATAAAAACGGGCGAAAACGTAAGAAGAACGGATGAAAGCATATAAAAACGGATGAAAACATAAAAAAACGGACAAACCGGATAAACACGTATGGAAACGTAATATTATCAATTAATCATTAACACTTATATTACGTATGGAAACGTAATATTATCAATTAATCATTCGTGGATGAACGCGGTTTGAGAATAGCATCATTATCCTTCCCATTAGCTTGTTTACCAGAGAACCAGCCCAATTGATCGCGTGACACCTTAAATATTATCAATTAATCATTAACACTTATATTATGCGACAAATTTAATTAATTAGACAGCTAGGAATCAACCGTTCTTGGGAGGACCTTGTATTAGTAGTTAAATGAACTTTGTGGGTGTGTTCCCTGTAAACCCTCACGAGACTTCACTCGTCAACTCGGGACACCGAATGGTTTAAAAGGCTTGTTGCATGCACTAAATGCAACCGTGATTCCTACGAAAGTGAGTTATGTGGAGTTAGATATACTCCTTGGACCGTTTTGAGCATCTAGGGTTTAACAATAACAATGATAATAAACTTGGTACGCATCAGAATTAAAACAAATCAAAGTTATTGACACAAGGTTTTTCCATATCACCTCCAATTATATTTGATCAGAATAAAACGTGTTACCTAACTGTAACAGGAATCAAAGACACCTTCGATCTTGGTGGTAACTAAACTAGTTCTAGGCGTTTACAATGAACCACGCCCTAGAACACAAACACACACACCTTTTACTAATCGACTACATTGTGAAAGACATAATTATGAAACCTATACCCCATGTCCTCTTTATATACTTTAGGATTAGGGTTTACAAAAGACTACTAAGGACTAAACAATAAATTCTTCTTTTTCAAGCAAGTCCCTCCATCTTTTTGTAGGTTTCATTCTTGTCACTTTGAGCCCTTCTTGTTTCATTCTTCTTGTTTTGTTTCATCAATTCAATAAACCCAACAATCTTCCCCTATTGGATGATAACGGTTTACTCTTCTTGTGCAGGGAATTCAATCAAACTACTTGGATATATTGGTACAAGATCAACCTACCAACAACTTGTTAGCCCAATCCAACAAGCGACACTAACACCCATTACAATCCATCACACTTTTTGTACTAACAATAAGCAATCCCAGATAGTCCCTGAAAAGTGAAACTATGCAAACCCAAAAAGTCCCAATGTAATATGTAATCTCGAATAGTCCATGTGTAATAAGCAAAATCCCAAACAGTCCATGTGTAAATAGCTATCCCAAACACTCCTTGAAAACCAAAGTAGTCTCAAACAATTCCTATATTATAAACACTTCCAAACATTCCAGGAAACAACAAAAATTAGATCAATTTAAAATGGATATATATAAAAATCAAATACACAAACGATATAAATTTTATAAACCTACCTATTCATCAAAATAATATTTAAAAAACAATGATCTCTATAAATTACATACCGGTAATATTTTTCTGGGAAGCACTTTTTTTGATCGACTAATCAAAAACTTTGTTCGATGGGGACGGTGGTTGCATATACGGGAATCAATTAGTGGATGAAGAATGAATCGTGACTGCTTTGGTGTGCAAGATAGGTTTTTCTCTTCCAAAGATCAAAGTTAGCGTGGATAGCTTTAAAAAACTTTTTTTTTCACCCGAAACTATGAAAAATAGCATGCAAATACATGTATCTTTTTGTTATTTCTATACACATGATATCCATAATTGAATTTATGATATTTAGGCTTCAATAACTCAAAATTTATTTAAAAAATTAACAATAATTCAGTTATCATTTGATAAGGAAACATTTAAAAAAAAAAAAAAAAAACAAAAAACAAAAATATAAAAGAATAAAAGATAAAATAAAGTAAATTGAATTTGTATTAGAAAAGGAAAAAGGGAAAGGGTAAATAAAAAGGAAAGTAAAAGGGGTAAGAAAGGCAATTGAAAAGTGTAAAAACTTTACCAAATTAAATATTTGCCACTTGACCTAACATTCACTTTGTGTCTGAATTTCCCTCACTCACCCAAAATTTGAAATTGATTTCACTGTTACACTATGGCGTTTCCATTGTTCGAACTTCAACCTGAACAACAAGAAGAGGTCATCACGAAGCTTGATGCTTTGGAGATCTGTAGGTTGAAGGCATCTAGCCAACACTTTCAGCATCTTCTGACGTCACCCGAGTTCGTGACGCGTTACAATTCCAGTGAAGACAACGGTGGTGTGTGTTATTCTTTTACGCACATTCAAGCTGCTAATGAGTTGGGAATGGGAGCCATCCATGGGCACCGTTGGTACGATGAGAGCAACAACTTTCTTACGATGAATTTAGATGCTCTGTTGATGAATGATGTGTTTCCCGGTGACACGTTTACCCTCCTCTTCTGCTGCAGAAGCCACTATCTTTTCTCGAGAACAAGGGATGGAGAACCTATGGTACTTGTTGTCGTCAATTTCACTAATCGCCTTTCAATGCTAATCCCTTGTCCCCCACCAATGCAAGATGATCACTTTCTTACTCACCAACGCAACATACAAATGAATGTCTTTGCTGTTGGGGTCGAACTTCATTTCAGAATCGTACACGTTTTATTTGATGAGGTCCTACAAGCTCCACGTCTCAGTTGCTATGATTCCAGATTTAACGATCATGGAGGATGGGTCATGGTTCAGCAAGTAGCATTAGCTGCTCCCGATGGAGGCTTGGAACTTGATTTCCATAATGAAGACCTGATGATTCTTCCTCAGGGAGACGAGGCCGTCCTTTTTGTGACTATGCAAAACCAGGTATTACTTTTCAGTGATATCCTTGAGTTAGTTCCCCATAAGTGTTATATAACTAAGGGTCCAAATTATATCAACCTCCGTTTTATACATGTTTATGTCGCTTGTTAATTGTTATTATATTTTAAATGTAAATAAAATTCCACTTTTTATGACAATGCAAAACCAGGTACCCTTGTTTGTCAGCCTTCACATCAACGATCTTTTCAATGGTATCGTTTATTTCCCCATGAATGTGTTCAACGTGAGAACAGACTGGAATTTTAGTGCGATCAAACACTATGCCCCTGGAGGGCAATCATCACACATGAACAACACGGTGCCCGCATCATCAAAGATGTGAGTCTCTTTTGCTTCAACCCCGTACACGTCACTTACCAGCACAAGTCTTCTATTGAAGATCAATTTCTCGATGAAGACGAGGCTCTTGCTATCCAGTTCGTCTTATGCGAGGCCACAAACCATATCGTTCAAGTTGGATTAGTAGTCAATCCTGAGTTTAACATCTGGTCGGTCAAATGGTTCCTTTATCATATTGCCCTTGATCAGTGGAGTGTTGGTGACATACCACAGATGAATGCTACTCGGGTTGGTCTCCCCCGTCTCACCTCCAGGCTAACCATTTAGGTACGTATCTCCCTCTCTCTTTTTCATTATTATTATTATTATTATTATTATTATTATTATTATTATTATTATTATTTTGGATTTATGTCTGCTATGTTATAAGATACATTTGCATTCTCATTATCTGATTTCTTGGGCCTCTTCAATACATTTGCATTCTCATTTGATGTGTGGATTCTCATATACGGTATTAGAAAATTACTTCACAACATGATATTTGCTGATATGCGACGTCTAGATTCACATTGTAAATGTCATTCCATTGTGTTGGTATCCCGGCCATCTGTACTCTAGATAAATTATGCTTCCATTGACGAATGACCTAACCTTGTTTTGATGAAAACTAGCGTCTTTCCCATGGAGTCTGTATCCGTCTAACAAACCCCGATAGAACTGCAGAGTGAACAATATGCCCAAAAGGTCACATTCCTTTCATGGTGTAGGAATAATGAACTCAAGTATAATTTAGCCTGGATGGCCCTTTCTTAGAGAGTTGGTATTTGACTGAAAACAGATGGGTTCCCGCAAAACACCCTCCCTCCGCATAATGGTCTTGATGTAAATACTTCAATGTCGTGCAATAGCAGCGTTGTGGCCTGCGACATGTTAGAATGCTTGGACTTTGAATTCGATGTTCTGGTGGTCCCATGTTGAATTTGATATGCTCATTTAAGTGCAATAGACACTTCTTCGATGCCTATCAGTTGTGCCTTATGGGATTGTCTCATTTGATGTTTTGAGTAAATTGGTCAAATGGGATCTTAGCATGTTCTTATCATTTTTTTTAAATGTCAATCCATTGCTCGGGTTTCATAACACCATCATAATCGTGTGGTAGGTTCATTGTGTTGGTATTTCGGTCAGATGCAGATAAAACTTTCTTTTATGGACGAATGACCTAACATTGTTTAAACAAAACAAGGGTTTCATACCGTAGAGCCCAATGTAGGATGATATCACCTGAAAGTTAAGTAAATGTTTAACATCATGTAGTCTCAGTCTCACCTAAATGGAGCCTATGAATCCATCTAACAAACCGATAGAACTGGAGAGTGAACAATGCCTAAAACGACACCTGTCTTTCATGGTAGGAAAAATGAACTTAAGTATAATTAGCCTGGATGGTCCGTTGGTATTTGGCTGAAAACAGGTGGGTTCAGTGTTCTGTAAAATGTTCCTCAAAACATCCTCCCTCCTCAAGGTCTGGATGCACTTATTATAGGGGATATGTAGTAATAACGAACACCAACGGATATGCTTAATCTCTGAAAGGCGTGTGAACACTTTCAGATCGAATCAATTCGGCGGTTCTACCAAATTATTCAATCGGATACAATTCAGAGAATGAGAATTTTCTGTATGTGTGTGTCTGAGATATATTGAACCGTTATATTGATAATGACCAAACAAACCGTATATAACATGTTACGGGATAACTGCCAATGGCAGTTTTAGGGTTTCCAAGTTGTCAAGTTTTGTCCCTCAATATCCGAAAATTAATCTACTGAGGAACATAACTTCAGCAGAAATAAAGCTTCAGCAGAATCAGTAATTTCAGCAGAAACAAAACTTCAGCAGATTCCTTCAGCAGGAATTTCAGCAGAAGTTTTTACATAGCTTCAGCAGAAATAAAGCTTCAGCAGAATCAGTAATTTCAGCAGAAACAAAACTTCAGCAGATTCCTGGCTCGACCCCAGCCAGGGGCTGCCGCCCCTTGGACCCTGCTACCAGGGGCGCTGCCCCCCGGACCCCCGTCCCTTAGGGGCTTCGCCCCTAAGATCATAATAAATTCAAGTAGGTGTGCACTCCGCACCTCCAAACCTAAATGATGTATTATTATGATGAAATTGGTCAAAAAAAGTTAATCCAATTACACTAAAATATCCAACATTCCTCCCCTATTTTAGTGCAATCCTTGATTAACTAAAACAAGTAATCTCAAACAATCAAACTTTTGCATAAATGAAATGTCGTGACGATTGAATTTCACATTAGTACATTACACATTCCAAATATTCGAATACCAGGGTGTCGCTAAGGATTGAACCCTGGGAATTCAATATGAATACACGAAGATAATGTACACAAAAGTTTACATACATAGTAGTTCTATCTTGACACATGTTTTACTAGCCTATGTCCTTATCCTTCATAAGCATGTCAAAGCCAAGTCCCAGCTTCTTGAAGCGGCTAAACTTCATGCTCATATAGGTAGCTCTTTTAGTCTTGCACCTACAATGCAATTTGTCAAAAAAGCTATTAAGAATATTTTCCATTCAACCTCCCTAACTTGTAGGTCTGAACACATACCTTGGGATGAATCTTCTAATGTGTTCCAATCTCTAAATATTAAGCCTTCCACATTGAATTCAGCACCTAGCGTCATACTAGATGGGAATTGGGTATCTTGATATTAGAGATTTCTGATGGACTTTAATCCCATCCCTATAGCCGAATTTTTCACGAGATCTCTATTCAACCCTTTGGTTAAATGATCGGCTAAATTGTGTTGTGTTTTCACAAACACCACAGATATCACACCATTCGTGATAAGATCACGTAATATGCTATGTCTAACACCTATGTGTCTAGACTTCCCATTATATACTTGACTGTATGCCTTAGCCAAAGTAGCTTGACTATCACATCTGATAGAAATGGATGATATCGGTTTAGGCCACAATGGAATTTCATAAATTAAGTTCCTTAGCCATTCAGCTTCTTTACCAGCTGCTGCTAACGCCACAAACTCAGATTCCATTGTTGAATCAGTTATGCAAGTTTGCTTTTTAGATGCCCAGCAAATGGCACCACCTCCAAGTAGGTATACCCAACCAGTTGTGGAAGAATGATCTTCCTGATTGGAAATCCAACTTGCATCTGAATAACCTTCAAGAACAGAAGGGAATCCACTATAAGTCAAACCATAATCCATTGTTCCTTTCAAGTACATAAATACTCGATTAATTGCTCGCCAATGGATTAAACCTGGATTGTGAGTATATCTACTCAACTTTCCAACAGCAAAGGCTATATCAGGTCTAGTACTAATCATGGCATACATTAAAGATCCAATAGCCCTTGAATATTCAAGTTGATTCACAGCAACACCTTTATTAGGCACAAGTTTTGTTGTGGGATCCATAGGAGTACCTATAGGAGAACAATCTTTCAGATTAAATTTATCCAACATCTTCTCAATATAATGTGATTGAGAGATAGTAATGCCATGTTCTCCACGTATGATCTTAATGCCAAGAATCACATCAGCCTCCCCCATGTCCTTCATCTCAAATTTAGAGGACAAGAACTCCTTAGTTGTATCAACTTGATCTTGGTCAGTACCAAAGATCAACATGTCATCAACATACAAGCAAATGATTACTCCTTTACCAGAAGTATCAAACTTGCTGTATACACACTTGTCTGCTTGGTTTAATGCAAAACCATTAGACAAGATAACATCATCAAATTTCTGATGCCACTGCTTGGGAGCTTGCTTCAAGCCATAAAGAGACTTAACCAATTTACAAACCTTATTTTCGTTACCAGGCATGACAAAACCTTCAGGTTGTCTTATGTAAATCTCTTCATCCAATTCACCATTCAGAAAGGCTGTTTTAACATCCATTTGGTGAATTACAAGATTATGTATAGCCGCAAGTGCTAACAATAATCTAATGGTGGTAATCCTAGCAACAGGAGCATAAGTATCAAAGAAATCAATACCTTCCTTTTGTCTAAAGCCTTGGATAACCAATCTGGCTTTATACTTGTCTATGCTTCCATCCACCTTCATCTTCCTTTTGAAGATCCATTTACTATTCAATGGTTTAAAACCAGGTGGTAAATCAGATGGTTTCCAAGTATTATTGTGCATTATAGAATCAATCTCATCTTGGATTGCCTCTTTCCAAAATGCAGCATCCCTTGAAGCCATAGCTTCACTGTAGGTCCTAGGATCTTCATCAACATTGAAACAATATTGATATTGAAATTGAATTTCATTCCTTGATCCTTCGACCAAATATAATTGGAAATCGCCACCAAAAGATTTGGTTTTTCTTGCTCTTACACTCCTCCTAGGCTCAGAAGGCTCAGGAGGAGAAACAGTCACTTGGTCAGATGCACCAAAGTTACTAGAACTTGCAATCATGTCTGCAGGTTTAGGTAAAGATGTAAACCTATCCTCATTGCCAAAATCAGCATCTCGTGACTCAATAACAGAGTGCACAGATACATAATCATTAGGTTCTATGACATAGAATCTATAGCACTTAGAATTCTCAGGATAGCCAGTGAATACACAATCTATACCTCTTTGACCTATATTATTTATTTTAGGATCAGTCAATCTTACCACAGCTCTACAGCCCCAAACTCTGAGATAACTCAGTTTTGGTGCCTTTTTATACCAAAGTTCATAAGGGGTTATCTTGTTCCTTTTATTAGGAACTCTATTTAATAAATAACAGGCTGTCAACATAGCCTCACCCCAAAATCCATCACTTAGGCCAGAATAACATATCATGGAATTAACCATTTCTTTTAATGTCCTATTCTTTCTTTCAGATATACCATTTTGTTGTGGTGTATATGGAGCAGTGGTCTGATGTATTATACCAGTAGATTGAAAATATACTGGATCATAATATTCACCTCCCCTATCAGTGCGAAGTGTTTTAATCTTCACACCATGATAAAGCTCTACTTCCTCTTTATAAATTTTAAACTTATCAAGAGCTTCATCTTTTGTATGACACAAGTAAACATAGCAATATCTAGTAGCATCATCAATAAAAGTAACTACATACTTTTTATTACCAAGTGATGGAGTTGAATGAAAATCACACAAATCACTGTGTACAAGTTCTAATACCTTAGTATCTCTAATGACATTTTTGGCGAAAGGTTGTCTAGTTATCTTAGTCAACACACAAGTTTTACACTTTTCACCATTCAATTCAAAAGCAGGTATTAGACTCATTTTTGACATGTCTTTCATTCTCTTGTAATGTACGTGTCCTAGTCTAGCATGCCATAATTCAGATTTACCACAATTATTGCTAGAACTAGTAGAAGCCATGCAAACAGAATTATTAAGAAACGAAACATCCAAATTTAATTTAAACATGCCATTCAAATATCCAAAGCCAATAAAGGTTCCATGTCTAGACAATATGTACTTGTCGCTTTCCAAGACTTGCTTGTAGCCACAATTATTTAATACAATACCAGATACTAAGTTCTTACGAATTCCAGGTACATACACAACATTGTTTAAAAGTAAAGAGTTTCCAGAAGTAAAGACTAGATTAACAGATCCTAGTCCTTTAATCGGTTCAGTTGCAACATTGCCCATCTTTAATAAAGATCCATCTTCAATTGGCTTAAAGTCCTTGAACCATTGAAGATTTTTGCACACGTGACATGTTGCTCCTGAATCCACCCACCATGATAAATCATCATCCTGTACATAGAATGTTTCAGAAATTATTGATACATAATAATTTTCAACAGAATGATCAGTAGGTACCAAAAACAAACCTGATTGCTTTCCAGGATCCTTGGATCCACTAGCACCAGCCTCGTTTTTTCCTTTACCTCCACCCTTAGACCTGCAATCTTTCTTCAAGTGTCCGGGTTTCCCACACTTCCAACAAGTCACTTTTGGTTTCTTATCAGAACCTTTGTTGTTATTGCTTTGCCATTTTCGTTTCCCTTTACCAGCCTTAGAGGATTCACCCTCCTCCACCATGTTCACAGAAGAACCAGCCATGGTTTTAGTACCACCAACAGAACCCCTTTCCATATCACGTATGGATTGTTCAATTTGGAAATGACTTCCAAGTTCAACCAGATTCAATTCCTCTTTTTTATGTTTCAGATTGTTTTTAAAATCCTTCCAAGAGGGGGGCAGTTTATCTATGATACTAGAGACAGAAATTGATTCATCCATTTTCATATCATATTGCGCAAACTGTCCTAATATCCTTTGCAATTCGTGGTACTGTTCCATGACAGGCCTAGTGTCTACCATTTTATAGTTATTAAAATTACCAACTAGGAATTTCTTACTAGACGCATCTTCTGCCATGTATTTGGCTTCTAGGGTATCCCATAATTCTTTTGCAGACTCTACGTTTTGATAAATATCAAATAAGGAATCAGACATACCGTTAAGAATATGACCACGACATATGTAGTCTGCGTTTTCCCACTTAGAACGATTACGAGTCTGTTCCAGCGTTTCATTCTCAACAGCCTCAGGGCATGGGGTACTCAGAACATACACCACTTTCAAATTCGTCAGATAAAAATGCATCTTTTTCTGCCATCTACGAAAGTCCTGCCCAGAAAACTTCTCCAACTTTGCAAACGTCTTGTTCAGATCTTTCACAGAATCAGGGTTCGTCATCTTAATTGATTCGATCTTTATAGGAGATATGTAGTAATAACGAACACCAACGGATATGCTTAATCTCTGAAAGGCGTGTGAACACTTTCAGATCGAATCAATTCGGCGGTTCTACCAAATTATTCAATCGGATACAATTCAGAGAATGAGAATTTTCTGTATGTGTGTGTCTGAGATATATTGAACCGTTATATTGATAATGACCAAACAAACCGTATATAACATGTTACGGGATAACTGCCAATGGCAGTTTTAGGGTTTCCAAGTTGTCAAGTTTTGTCCCTCAATATCCGAAAATTAATCTGCTGAGGAACATAACTTCAGCAGAAATAAAGCTTCAGCAGAATCAGTAATTTCAGCAGAAACAAAACTTCAGCAGATTCCTTCAGCAGGAATTTCAGCAGAAGTTTTTACATAGCTTCAGCAGAAATAAAGCTTCAGCAGAATCAGTAATTTCAGCAGAAACAAAACTTCAGCAGATTCCTGGCTCGACCCCAGCCAGGGGCTGCCGCCCCTTGGACCCTGCTACCAGGGGCGTTGCCCCCGGACCCCCGTCCCTTAGGGGCTTCGCCCCTAAGATCATAATAAATTCAAGTAGGTGTGCACTCCGCACCTCCAAACCTAAATGATGTATTATTATGATGAAATTGGTCAAAACAAGTTAATCCAATTACACTAAAATATCCAACACTTATTTCAGTGTCGTTTAGTAGCATTGTAGGTAATGGCTGGTCTGAATGTCTGATACAAATGCCATAATTCTCTCTTTGTACACAATGCTCTAGTTACCTCTTTTGAAGTAGATTCTCATACATTAGATCATCAAAGTCATGCCCTGAAGTTGGTACCAAAATTGGACGACTACAAGATGTTTGATGCGCGCAAAACCGTCAAGTTCTCTCACGCAAGCGTAAGAAAACCTAAAACAGCTTCAGCACGAAATCAATGAAGATCAGAGGAGTATAGAGTCTCCCCGGGTCGTTATGTCCCAGCGAGCTATGCAATGGATCAATCAACGTCTAGTGATCGAGAAGTTTGAACGAAAAAGGATTATGAATTGGTGATTATAACTACAGAAATATCAAACAAATACAAAGGCTAAGATGCAAATGAGAGGAAATTAAAAAGATAAAATCTATTAAATAAACGCTATCACTAAAATTAAAATGATGTTTTTGTTTTTATGTTTTACGAAACCGAAATTAAAATCTACGCGACGTACAAAATAAAAAGTGAAACTAAAGCAGTATTAACCCTAAAAATATGAAAATGATGTTTTTACAATCCTAATGATAAAAGAAAATTTATAGAAAAAGAAAATTATTTTTAAACCTAATTATCTAATTAAAAACTATTTTTAACTATTAATTAATTACCTAAAATATAAGAAAATAGGAAATAAGGCTAGAAAAATAAGACTAAGACTTGGAAAAGTCTAAAATATCAAAATAGACTTTTCAAAACTATTTTTGTATTTTTATGACTATTTATCTATTTTCTAGGAATTTTAAACTATTAAAAACTAATTAAATTACTAAAAATTACCAAATGAACTATGAAAAATCTAGAAAATTACTTTTTCTACTATTTATATTTATCTAAGCCTAAGAAAAATGAAAAATTATTTTTTGGAACCTTTTCTGAATTTTTTGTATTAATTGCTAATTAAAAATGCTTAAAAACTAGATTAAATTAAGAAAAATAGCCAAACAGCTTATAAAAATCTGAAAATTTCAGGAAAATTCTAAAATAATGTTAAGAAGCTATGAAAAATGGAAAAACAGTAAGTTATGTGGAAGAAAATCAAACTGATCAATCAAGTGCTTATTGAAATAAGCACTTGATAAGCAAATGGGCCAAACAAGCTACCTACTGATCACAGAAGCTATGGAGTACTAAAAATGACCAAATGAAACTAAAATCAACAAGTTACAACTACTGATTAACAAAATAAAACAGATTTGGCTATTTGAACTTATGACTAAAAATCAGATCTGGGGTCTTACTTGCAGCCTATGAATAAGCTATCAAATAAGCTGAGATTCAAAAACCAAAAATGGGAACCTATACTAGACCTGGGTGACTGATTATAAACCAAAAAGGAGACCTAGAGGAGCTCAAATGAGCTTTGTGCAAGCTCTGAAAGATCTGCACAAATGCTGTGTGGCTTAATTGCCCTGTGCAGGGCACTACTGAGTCCAATCTTCCAGCGTAAAAATAAGCACTGAATAAACTAGAAACTTAAAACCAGATGTTGCAATCTCAAGACCACCTAGCAAGCTATACCCTAACCAATTTTTAGACTTTAAATCACTGTAATGAATCAAAGGCAAGGTCTGCAAGTTCTTGGAAGAAAACTGCTTTCCATGGGGTTTTGACTTATTATCACAGAATGAAAAGTTGACTTATGTGAAGTTTGAATTGATCCTACTGGTGATAAGTGATGTCTAAGGGTGAAAAGAGACCTAATTGAACTACCCCTTGTGATTCTAAAGCAAAATACCAACAAATACTACCACTGCTTCTAACTTGTCTAACTGTCGAAAGAGATTTACACCGATATTGACTTTGAGAGTTCTGAGATGCAAAAACATGAACCTAAAGACTCTAATTCACTTACTGGGAGCCACTGCAATGCAAAGCATCCACTACACTAACCTCTAATTCAGGTTAACCATTAGATCCAAACACCCATTTGTGAACTGACTAGAACTAATGAATAGGCAGATTAATGAGTTATCCAATTTTACCACTTAACCTCTATCTAATGAACCTAATTACTACTAAATAAACGGGTTTAAGCCATGTAATGTTCACAGATTACAAACACAATCATAAACTGCCACTGAATAAAAAATTGAAAATGAGAATCAACTTACAAGTGCTCCAGCTGATTTAATAGCTTAAACCAAACCCACACTATGCTAAACTAGTCCAATCCAACCCAAATTCACCACTGCAATGCCCATTTTCATCTTCATGTCCATTTTTGAGCTCCTGTTGACTTTTGTTGACTAAAATGGAAATTTGGTTGAAACTGTAATGAGAGCTTATGAAAAGCTTTAACAAGCTTAAATAAACTTAAATGAACTGAATATAAGCTATAAGAAGCTTTAACACCAGCTTTGAGAACTCAACTTTTCAACAGTGGACTTAAAAGTTTTGAACTTAAACCAAACTTGAATTTGATTCTCAAAAGCACAATACAAAGTTATTTTAACTTGAATGAAATACAATTAAACTGAAACTACAACATTTAATTAATACATAAAAAAAAACGACATTGAAGAGAATTACAAAAACTAGCTAGCTCTCTTGAAACTGCTTCTTCTTCCCTTTTATAGCTCCAAGAGCTTTCTCTCACCTCTCTGAGATAATCCCACCACAAATCTCAACCCTTGGATGTCTTAAACTTGATCTTGGCCATTGAGTGTTTTTGGCGGGAAAATTGGTTTCCATATCTTGGACAGGGAGAGGTGCATTTAATGTGGTTTTAGTTGTTAGGTGAGGTGGGGGGGAGACAAATGGTGGAGTAGAGTGGACTGGTAGGTGGCTGGAGGGGGGTAGCAGACAAGGATGTCGGGGAGGGGACAGGGAAGGGCGGTTTGTATTATTTAAATGGTGGGTAAATGGGTTGGTCGGGTTGAGGTTTTGGACCGGGTATAGTACTTGGGCCAGGGGTGTATGGATTGGGCTTGGATAATTAAACAAGGATCCGTTTGGTTTGTTTTATTAATATACCAAGGACCAAAGATGTAACATTTGAAATTCAAGGGACCAATCATGTAAATTATGAAAAGTAGTCAAAGGACTAGACTTGCCAAGTTTTAATAGTCCAAGGTTTAGTTTTGACACTTTTGAAAATTCCCAAGGACTAGTTTTGAACATTTTGGATTTTTAGGGACTAAATTGTAATTTTCTCAAAACTTTTAGATTTCTCACCAAAGGACTAAATATGACAATTTGTGATTTTAAAAAGACCTTTGGTGACTTTTCTTTTGAAATTTTGGCTCAGGGACTATTTTTGACAAATTTTGAAACTTGGGGGACTAAAACTGCAATTTTTGCAAATTTGATATGTTTTTCATCTGATTTTGATATTTTTGCATTTAAAACACATAAAATACTGATTTGTGATATTTTGATCATTTTGATGTGTTTCTGAGTGTTTTCAGATGATTTTGCAGTTTATTTTGTACAAAAATGATGAGTATTTACACACTCATCAATCCCCCACACTGAGATATTGCTAGTCCCTAGCAATGATTTGAGAAAACATAATGGATTTTAATCTCTTTACCAAAAGCCATTACTTCTGGAGTAGCCAAATGTTTCAGTTCAAGTAAGAACCATGGTACACTGATAACCATGTGATTTTGAGCAAACCACCAGCTTCCAACGGATTTGATTTGTCTTTACCAGAAGCCGTACCCTTCTGGACTAGCCAACTCTTAGATAAATTATCAACATTATCTTTGGTGAGCTGATTACCAATTATGGTTTTTCCACTGCCTTTACCACAAGCCATAATCTTGCGGGCTAGCCAACTCTTCACTTTTTAGGATATGGTGAGTCGAATACCATACAATTTTGGGCAAATTGCAAGCCGTCAACGGATTTGAGATATCTTTACCAAGAGTCGTTTGCTCCTGGATTAGCCAATCCTTTTGTCTTACAGACATGGCGGACTGATAACCAAATGAGAAAGTGTAGAACACTTGCTCCAAAAAAAATTTTGGCCAAAAACGGGGGATTAGGCGGTATATTTACATGATAAAATTCGTGAGAATCCCCCCCACACTAGAGATGAATATTGCCCTCAATATTCAAAGTACCGGTGGTTATGCCGAAACAAAGAACGTAAAAGGGAAATACTACGGCCATTATTTAGAAAGAAGATTTTTTTTTTTTTTTTTTTTTTTTTTTTTTTTTTTGAAACTTGTGGGCAACCCCCCCACACTAGGGTGGTAGAAAGAGGTGAGAAGACAGAAATATGGGTGAAAACCCATATGGCATGCTACTGTTTTTGATTACCGAGTCGCTAGCTTGACTCGATCCCCGCATTCATTTGTTCATGGGGAAAGTAACGTGGAAAACCAATCTCGATCGGACTTTCGTTCACAATGTTAATGAACATATGAACATCAGAAAGTTCCACACCGACGAGATATAACCGCGGTATTGTTAATAGTAGAAACTATAAAGGATGATACCGGGGTCAAAGATGGTGTCCTCATTCCCGAAAGAGAAAAGGGAAAGAGCAACCACACCATCTGTGAAGAATGGAATAAAGACGTACATGAGAATGCAAGTCCATTCCTCAGCAGAGAAAAGCAAATCACCAGTTTTGACATCTTTAAGCTTAAACTTGAAGCTTAGATGGTGATTGTCAAGAAGATGTCCGGGAGGGAGGGTGGGAAATGGTTCTTCAATCAACAAACTTTCCAGAAAAAGGATGTCTCCCTCCGGATCAAGGTAAGTGTTATCAATTCCCGTTGGAATTGACTCATCACTAAGAAATGCATCGACTTCATTCCAAAAGTTGTCATCTTCCTCATCAGGAGTGAGAGAAGGAATGGAAGAGTCGGGAATAAGACTAGAGGATGATGGATTCTTTTTGAGCAAAACATCCATGGGAAGAATGTCTCCCATTGGATCACAAACATCATCATCCAACTCAGATGAAACTGAAGAGAGTGTAGTTTCATCCACAGAGTTAACAAACTCGATGCGACAAACTGATGCCGGAGGTGGGACAAGTGGTGTGCTCTTAGAGCTAGCAGTTTCCACCACTTCCGATGAAGTCTCCGATTCTAGATCATCATCATCATCATCAAGAACACTCTTGACTTCCCTGGTACAGCTTTCAAACCATTTGTTTGAACCAGGGGTAACTTTCAAAGCTTTGAGCTCAGCACGTTTTTGAAAACTCCTCTTAACTGTGAAGTTTGAGAGTGTTGCATTGAATCTTTCAGATCTTTGATCAATTGTTGCAACACTCTGTTTGTACAGAGGTTTGGAGTTCTGGTTGATATTTAACGTGAGCTCTTCGTTGTCAACCCGTATGGTCAACTCTTCAGCAAACACATCAATCAGAGCACGACTCGTTCTTAAGAAAGCTCTCCCTAAGATAAGGGGAACTCTAGGATCTGCATCGAAGTCTACTACAACAAAGTCAGCATGAAAGTGAAACTTTCCCACTTTCATCACGACATCCTCGGCTATCCCAAGAGGACGAGTTACGGTACGATCCGCTAGCTCGAGTGTCATACGAGTGGATGAAAGTTCTGGAAGAGACAGTTTCTTCCATACTGAGAGTGGCATAAGGTTAATGCTAGCGCCAAGATCGGCCAAGGCAGTGCACTACCTAACTGGGGGTGTGACCATAATAAGTTCCCGAACTAAAGATATAAAACTTGCCTTTGTGTCCATTGTGATTGGTGTACCTTTTTTAAAGAAGCCATTCATCTTGGATTATTGCGCCAAAAATTTGATGCGCGCAAAACCGTCAAGTTCTCTCACGCAAGCGTAAGAAAACCTAAAACAGCTTCAGCACGAAATCAATGAAGATCAGAGGAGTATAGAGTCTCCCCGGGTCGTTATGTCCCAGCGAGCTATGCAATGGATCAATCAACGTCTAGTGATCGAGAAGTTTGAACGAAAAAGGATTATGAATTGGTGATTATAACTACAGAAATATCAAACAAATACAAAGGCTAAGATGCAAATGAGAGGAAATTAAAAAGATAAAATCTATTAAATAAACGCTATCACTAAAATTAAAATGATGTTTTTGTTTTTATGTTTTACGAAACCGAAATTAAAATCTACGCGACGTACAAAATAAAAAGTGAAACTAAAGCAGTATTAACCCTAAAAATATGAAAATGATGTTTTTACAATCCTAATGATAAAAGAAAATTTATAGAAAAAGAAAATTATTTTTAAACCTAATTATCTAATTAAAAACTATTTTTAACTATTAATTAATTACCTAAAATATAAGAAAATAGGAAATAAGGCTAGAAAAATAAGACTTAGACTTGGAAAAGTCTAAAATATCAAAATAGACTTTTCAAAACTATTTTTGTATTTTTATGACTATTTATCTATTTTCTAGGAATTTTAAACTATTAAAAACTAATTAAATTACTAAAAATTACCAAATGAACTATGAAAAATCTAGAAAATTACTTTTTCTACTATTTATATTTATCTAAGCCTAAGAAAAATGAAAAATTATTTTTTGGAACCTTTTCTGAATTTTTTGTATTAATTGCTAATTAAAAATGCTTAAAAACTAGATTAAATTAAGAAAAATAGCCAAACAGCTTATAAAAATCTGAAAATTTCAGGAAAATTCTAAAATAATGTTAAGAAGCTATGAAAAATGGAAAAACAGTAAGTTATGTGGAAGAAAATCAAACTGATCAATCAAGTGCTTATTGAAATAAGCACTTGATAAGCAAATGGGCCAAACAAGCTACCTACTGATCACAGAAGCTATGGAGTACTAAAAATGACCAAATGAAACTAAAATCAACAAGTTACAACTACTGATTAACAAAATAAAACAGATTTGGCTATTTGAACTTATGACTAAAAATCAGATCTGGGGTCTTACTTGCAGCCTATGAATAAGCTATCAAATAAGCTGAGATTCAAAAACCAAAAATGGGAACCTATACTAGACCTGGGTGACTGATTATAAACCAAAAAGGAGACCTAGAGGAGCTCAAATGAGCTTTGTGCAAGCTCTGAAAGATCTGCACAAATGCTGTGTGGCTTAATTGCCCTGTGCAGGGCACTACTGAGTCCAATCTTCCAGCGTAAAAATAAGCACTGAATAAACTAGAAACTTAAAACCAGATGTTGCAATCTCAAGACCACCTAGCAAGCTATACCCTAACCAATTTTTAGACTTTAAATCACTGTAATGAATCAAAGGCAAGGTCTGCAAGTTCTTGGAAGAAAACTGCTTTCCATGGGGTTTTGACTTATTATCACAGAATGAAAAGTTGACTTATGTGAAGTTTGAATTGATCCTACTGGTGATAAGTGATGTCTAAGGGTGAAAAGAGACCTAATTGAACTACCCCTTGTGATTCTAAAGCAAAATACCAACAAATACTACCACTGCTTCTAACTTGTCTAACTGTCGAAAGAGATTTACACCGATATTGACTTTGAGAGTTCTGAGATGCAAAAACATGAACCTAAAGACTCTAATTCACTTACTGGGAGCCACTACAATGCAAAGCATCCACTACACTAACCTCTAATTCAGGTTAACCATTAGATCCAAACACCCATTTGTGAACTGACTAGAACTAATGAATAGGCAGATTAATGAGTTATCCAATTTTACCACTTAACCTCTATCTAATGAACCTAATTACTACTAAATAAACGGGTTTAAGCCATGTAATGTTCACAGATTACAAACACAATCATAAACTGCCACTGAATAAAAAATTGAAAATGAGAATCAACTTACAAGTGCTCCAGCTGATTTAATAGCTTAAACCAAACCCACACTATGCTAAACTAGTCCAATCCAACCCAAATTCACCACTGCAATGCCCATTTTCATCTTCATGTCCATTTTTGAGCTCCTGTTGACTTTTGTTGACTAAGATGGAAATTTGGTTGAAACTGTAATGAGAGCTTATGAAAAGCTTTAACAAGCTTAAATAAACTTAAATGAACTGAATATAAGCTATAAGAAGCTTTAACACCAGCTTTGAGAACTCAACTTTTCAACAGTGGACTTAAAAGTTTTGAACTTAAACCAAACTTGAATTTGATTCTCAAAAGCACAATACAAAGTTATTTTAACTTGAATGAAATACAATTAAACTGAAACTACAACATTTAATTAATACATAAAAAAAAACGACATTGAAGAGAATTACAAAAACTAGCTAGCTCTCTTGAAACTGCTTCTTCTTCCCTTTTATAGCTCCAAGAGCTTTCTCTCACCTCTCTGAGATAATCCCACCACAAATCTCAACCCTTGGATGTCTTAAACTTGATCTTGGCCATTGAGTGTTTTTGGCGGGAAAATTGGTTTCCATATCTTGGACAGGGAGAGGTGCATTTAATGTGGTTTTAGTTGTTAGGTGAGGTGGGGGGAGACAAATGGTGGAGTAGAGTGGACTGGTAGGTGGCTGGAGGGGGGTAGCAGACAAGGATGTCGGGGAGGGGACAGGGAAGGGCGGTTTGTATTATTTAAATGGTGGGTAAATGGGTTGGTCGGGTTGAGGTTTTGGACCGGGTATAGTACTTGGGCCAGGGGTGTATGGATTGGGCTTGGATAATTAAACAAGGATCCGTTTGGTTTGTTTTATTAATATACCAAGGACCAAAGATGTAACATTTGAAATTCAAGGGACCAATCATGTAAATTATGAAAAGTAGTCAAAGGACTAGACTTGCCAAGTTTTAATAGTCCAAGGTTTAGTTTTGACACTTTTGAAAATTCCCAAGGACTAGTTTTGAACATTTTGGATTTTTAGGGACTAAATTGTAATTTTCTCAAAACTTTTAGATTTCTCACCAAAGGACTAAATATGACAATTTGTGATTTTAAAAAGACCTTTGGTGACTTTTCTTTTGAAATTTTGGCTCAGGGACTATTTTTGACAAATTTTGAAACTTGGGGGACTAAAACTGCAATTTTTGCAAATTTGATATGTTTTTCATCTGATTTTGATATTTTTGCATTTAAAACACATAAAATACTGATTTGTGATATTTTGATCATTTTGATGTGTTTCTGAGTGTTTTCAGATGATTTTGCAGTTTATTTTGTACAAAAATGATGAGTATTTACACACTCATCAATGTTCATTACATGTGTTTAGTTCGTGTATAATAGGTTAGCAGACTTAGCCTTTAAGGAAACAATATCAGTGTTGTGGCCTGTGACAAGTTAGAATGCTTGACATTGAATTTGATGTTGTGGTGGTCCCATGCCGAATCTTGTATGGTCATTTTACATTATGGATGAAGGATTAGAAATATAAGGAAAGGGATGAGGGAAAAGAATGTACAGGAGGTTGTTGGATTTAGTTGGGTCGATCATAATGTTAAAGGCTCATCACATTGTTTTTCATCAGCCGATACTTCTCATCCACTGATCGATGCGATTTACCGAACGGTGTACTTTCGTGGATTAGAGACAAGGTTTGTAGACTCTACTCGAGTAGCTCGAGCTCGAGCTCGACCCAACCATGAATTCAGTATTTTGCGAGTCGATTAGGAGTAGCTTGCGAGTTGCCTCGTCTCATTGAAGTGCACATCACACTAATTTTATCGAATTGTGTACGTTCTTAGATTAGAAACAAAGTCTATAAAGGCAGAAGATGTTATTGATCTAGTTAATCTCTTATAGATAATCAGAGTGTAAAACGCTGGGCAAAACACCCTCCCTCTGCATGGTCTGGATGTAATTACTTCAACATAGTTGAATTGCAGATTTAGCCTAAAAGGAAACAATAGGGATTTTGATGTTTATTAGTTATAACTATGATTTGAAATGGTAAAGGACATTACAAAAGGTTTGACATATCTATTATAAATATTATCTTATTGTTTACTGAGTTAGGGTTAGCCTTAGAACCAGATAGCCATGTTTGAGCTGTAGGCTTGGAATTATTGTTTCTTGCAGAGCATTCAGCTAACTTATGAATTTGCGTACACACACACACACACTTGTAGTAGATTGCTCTTTTACTCACCACTTATCAACATGCCTTTTGTGACATGTCTTTATAGTGTTTGAAATGTTGGCATTAAATGTGTTGAATAAGTTGGCCAAATACTATGTTATCGTTATTTTGTTATCTACTTAACTAACTGTATTTGTGTGTTGGTTAAATCATAGGTCCGAATATCAAGGTGAAGGCGGAGGATCCCTTCGTCAAGGTCTTCACGACTTACTGGATTTAGATTTAAACTAGATGACTTTTGTTAGGAATTGAATACCACCTTTATAATGTGGTTTTTGGATGTAATTGATGATTACTAACGGTGATACTGAATCAGCAGTGGAAAATGTAACCCCCTCTTTTGCGGTATATCATCTTGGGGGTATTGGCATGGTATGAGAATTTTTGGTACTAGAATGCTTGTCTGGGTTTTATGGTTGCATGATACTCCATATTGTCTGACGTATGTTAGGATATCCGTATGGGTCCTTACATTTAGAAAAAGGGTCACCATAACAAAGTTCTGCAATGAAGATACATAAAAGTAACTGCATCTTTTCGAAACACACATAAAACGTAAAAATAAAAGTTCTGTAATGCGATCTTTTGTGTAATTAAAACGAGGATGGGAATAGTTCTATCAACACGCTAATGCCGAAACACACATATATTCACAAAGCTATTGAATAAGATATAAGCACCTGTGGGTACAGTAGGATGGGCTGGGTGCTATTCCACAAAGCACTTAATACGAATATCTAAAAATAATGGTGTAGAAAGTTACAACAAATAAATTGTAAATCAACAATCATAAATTACATGGTCTTTCTTCATTGATGCATGCTTATTGAGGTAACTACAAGTTTAGGCAATACATTGGCTGCAAAACAGATCAAGGGTACTAAGTAGATGCGGAAAAAAGAGGGCCGGGAGTTGTAACTGGTTTGGAATGAAACAAGTAACTTTACTGTGGCCGGGTTGACCCACAAACACTTTCATTATTATGATGACAATAAGACAGTCCACCAATAGTCAGATAGTTTATAGAGCTTATAAGTATGCAGTCAAGCATTGCAAATTTCATTGGGGGAAGAAACTACGTATTGCATTGCTTCAATAGAGTCTTCAATGGCCGCTACGTTTACAACTTTGTTTATACTGTTATCACCGTCTTGACCAGCCTCATCTGTTCATCCTCCTGTCTTGAATTCCAATATACCAATCCATAATTGAGCGTGAAGGTTGCACCATATTTCTTCACCTATGTAGCCATGTCACGTTTTCCTCCCAATATTCCGAATGTTGGTACAATGGAACCAACTATTGGTAATCGTCTGGATTATTGGGTTGTTATTCTCATATTTGTAGTAAGGACATTATTTAAATGAAGAGTTCTACGGGGAGTTGGCAAATCGTGACGCCTGTCACCAACAAAGACAAATGGATAAAAACAAGAATTAAAAATAGTACTAAGATTTTTAGCATAAGTATTAAGATGAGAAGAGGCACTTGTGTCCATATTCGAGTTACCATTGATAGGATCATGAAAAGTCACTGTGTTGAATGCATGAGGGAGAATCTTTTCATGTCTTTGGACTTTGAAGAGAAGCCAAACCGTATAAAGACCGAGCAAGCAATGCCTGTTGTTGACTTGTTGATGTTGTGAAGTACACGGGCCAAAACCGGGTCCAGCCGTGGGCCTAGAGCCCAGTACTGATGGTTGAGACTGTTGCAAATATAACTGGGTTTGGCCCAGCTACTGTGAGAGACTATATTGGGCTTGCAACAATGCCGAGGCCTGTTGATACGTGGACCAGAAAAAGAAAAGTGACTTTGCATGTTGTTGATATTATTAGGCCATTCACAATGGGCCAGATGGCATACATCTAATAGAGCATTGATTTGGCAGTGCAATACATCCATGCATTTGAAGATGAAAGGGTGTAATGTCTACATGACATTGATTTGGCAGCGCATTACATCCATGCATTTGAAGATGCCCTTATAAGCCGAACCACTGATAGAAACATTAGTACTTGCACGATTAGAGTCATGAATAAATTTACAAGGGTTTCCAAACTTACAGAAACCACGAGCATAGTTACGACAAACTTGAGGTTCAAATGGACGTTGAGGCGTTTGGTTATCATGAGAGACACGGGCATCTTAGCCACGAGAGTTGGAATTTCCGGCTAAAAGAACAGTTGGTGCCGATGAACCTGTGTTGGTGATGAAACTTTGAGACTTGGAATTTAAACGCATCTCCTCGGTTGTGACCATAGATGACGGCATAGTAGAATCTCTTAGATATGTGGGCATAAGAAGTTCAAGTTCATCTCGCATTTAGCTTAAAACATTCTCAAAAGATATTGATATGCATCCTTTGCTTATTGTAGCCGACTTTTTGTTTTCGTAGATACTGTAACTGTATAACACGTTTCTAAAATCGTATAGTTTTAGAAGTAAAGTTTCATAATAATAAAAAGTAAAATAAATAATGTCTTTCCACCGCAACGTGGGGCTCACACTTTTCCTTGTTAACAACAATACATGATGAATTGGTAGATCCGAATTTACACGGATGATATTGATAGCTAGGGGTGTTATCGGGTCAGGTTATTAGGTGTTATTGAATCGGGTTGATTTGGGTTTTGATTATAAAAAAGTAACTCGCAACCTGACCTTATAAAAAATCGGAGAGCGGGTTCTAGTGAACTTCGGGTCCGGTTATACCAGGTCACGTGATTCGGGTTATCATGTTATGAGATTAGCCTTGGACGAAACAAACAAATAATAGGTGAAGGAATGATAACAAGAAACCGATAGATAGATGAGGGGGGCAAAGTGAAAATCTGGAAAAGGACTCATTTGTTAGTTGAACAAGTCACGAAACATGCAAACCCTAGCTAGCTTTAATTATATTTATTAATCCTAAAAGAAAAGAAAACAAAACAAAACAATGAATCAGTCAGAGATGGAAGGTCGTGGATTACCAACCTTATATCCAAGTCTAGACGGTGATCCAAACAGAGTTGGTATTAAAATGAACGATCCAGCGATAAAAACCTACACCGGAAGCCACCTTTATGTTACTCAACCAAATATGAGCGAAGAAACCATTGCCATGCTGTCGCAATTCAATTCTAAAAAGAAAGCTTCATCGAAATCGACTGTCATCGATTATTATGGTACTTTTATGCTTTGTTTTTTTACTTACTTAATTGAATTATGGTTTCAAATTGTTTTTTATTGACTTTGAAACCTTTTGTTGTTGTTGTTGTTAATTTATGTATTGCTAAGAAAGGTCCCACGCAACATGTTGCAGCTCAAGCAGAAACTGGTATTGTTTCCAATCTTTATTATTTATTTATTTTTTATTATTATTTATCATTCTGTATTATTATCATGAGATGTATGATTCTAAACCTGCTTAGTTGGTTTATGTATAAAGTTAGTCATTTTTAGATTTGTTGATTTTGAGGTTTAAGATATACTCTCACCTCAAAACCACCCTCTTTTTTCCCATTTATGTTTGTTTCTTTGAAATTGCCGTTTTTTCGATACTATAGGTACTAAGCGCCCTCACAAGGGTATCATCGGCTATTCAATTGAAACCTTGATTGTCGCCCTCACATGGTCTTTCTTCACTGATGCATGCTTCTTGAGGTGAAAGCTTAGGCAATACATTGACTGCAAAACAAATTAATGGTACTGATTGGTGCTGAAAACACAGTCAAGCTTAATCACACAAGCTAGCCACTTGTGAATGGCTAACCGTAATAAACTTAAAACTGCTCAGAAACCAATACAATGAAGATCAGAGAATATAATGAATTCCCGGGTCGTTAAGTCCCACGGAGACTCAATGGTGTGTAAACACTTGATCAGATGATAGAATGATCACTAAGGATAGTGATCAGTAAGGATTTTGATTGGAAATTACACTACTGATTGATTGGAATGGAATTGGAAACAGAATTGGAAAAGCACAACAATCAGATAAAAGAAACGTAAAACGTACGTTTAAAAACTACGTATACGTACAAAATAAAAAGTGAGATCTAAGAAATAAAAGACCTAAAAATATAAAAATAAAATTTTTGAAAACCTAAAAATAAAAGAAAATTATTAGAAAAAGAAAATTATTTTTACAACTATTTATTTAATTATTATTAATTAAAAACTATTTTAAACTATTTAAAAATAACCTAAAATAGAAGAAAATACAAAATAAAGCTAGAAAAATAAAATTATGATTCAGAAAAATCTAAAATATTATAAAACTTATTTTAAAACTAAAAATGTATTTTTTACACTTTTTATCTAATTATTACTAATTAATTACTATTTAAAATACACTTAAATACTAGAAAATATAAAATAAACCTGGAAAAATGAAATTTTAACTTGGAAAAATCTAAAATATGATAAAACTAATTTTAGAACTGAAAAGATATTTTTTATGCTTATTAATTATTTATTACTAATTATTTAATACTTTTAACTATTTAAAATTATAATAAATACTAAAAAGATTAGGAAAATTATGAAACTTTTTCTAAAAATAACTTAAGGTGACAGAAAACTAAGAAAAATATAAAAACAAGATTTGCTTATTAATAAGATGAAAAGAAAAATAAAAAAGCTAAAATCTATTAAATAAATGCTATCACTATTTTTAAAATGATGTTTTTCTGGATTTTCTTTTTGAAAACTACTTAACTACTGATTATAAGCTACTTTAACAAACACAAAAAATTTACAACTAAAAAATAAGCTGTTTGAGTGAGCTTATGAGCAAACAGTGGGCTCAAGAGCTTATTTGGGTGAAATAAGCTCAAACAAGCTCACAAGCTGAAACAAAAGCTCAAATAAGCTACAAATAGGCTAATGCTACTCAAATGAAGCTAAAAGACAAAGATAAGCACACTGATAAGCTAATAACAAACAAATAAGCACTTATATCAAACTAATGAACTAAACAGAAATGGGACAAAGTTAGAGCTTATTGCAGCCCTAGCAAACAAGTTCCAAAATAAAAAATTAAGCTTGGGTTCTCAAGATGGCTAGGTCAGCTACCCAAAGAACCAAAAATCACAAGATTAGACCAACAATTAAGCTCTGTGTGAGCTTTTGATTTAGCTTGTAAGACTGGTGCACAGGGCACTTTTTCAGAACAGGTTCTCACAATAAGCTAGTTAAAAAGTACTTAAAAAGCTGATTAACAGAGAACTAGTATTTTTCTAATTTAGTTTAGCAACTAAACTTTGATAAACCAAAAGCTTTTAAGCTAAATCTAACTATTAAGCACACACTAAAAATAATTGTTTTAATCAAAAACGACCAAATGAAAATATTTGACTTTTATAAAAACTATCTAAGTTGACTTATATGAACTTTAAATCACTACTACTCACTGAATATGTTGTTTTAAGGTATACTAAGACTGATTTGAGCAATGTTAACAACTTATGAATACAAAATCATGATCAAGGATCATGAAAATCCAACAGTGAATGACAAGGATGTGATAAAATGAAATTTTGACTTTTGATGTAACAAGCACTGGTTTTCTTGGTTTCTTTGAGTTAATTAGACCAAGTGTGATACAAAGCAATAACAAGCAACCACTCAAACAACCTTTAAGACAGTTTAACTCACAAATCCAAACAAGACTTTACTTAACTGTTTGGAAGATTTTCAAAGCTAAACACAAATTACAACCATGAAACTGATTACAGACATCATATTATCACTTATTAGGACTAATTAAGCATTAAACAACAACCATTACAACATTAAACTAAGAAATGATGATGATGCAATTTTAACTGTTAAAACTAAATTTTTATAAACTACAACTTTAAAAGAACAACCAACTGATTTTAATGGTTAGATACACTTAACTATATCTAATGAACATAAAGAAACATAAATTCAAGCTAATGAACAACTACAACAGTAAAATTCCAAAATGATCAAAAGTGCTTACAAATGGCTATCCAACTGAAAACCAAGAACTAGGAACCAAGAACACTCCTATAGGCTTACCACTAAGCCACTAACCCAAGGCCATCCAAAATTCACCCTGCTCCAGCTGTGAACACCATTTCCATGGGATTTTTGATTTTTCACTAATTATTTGGTATTTTGTGATTTTTCTGTTTTTGATTCTAAACTGGTTTTTTATGTTTCTAAAAGCTTGAAGAAGCTTTCTAGGAGCTTATGTGATCTATTTCAGTCCATACAAACAACTAAAAACAATATTTGAAGCATATGAGATTTTTTAAGGAAAAATTGCATAAACTGAATTGGACTTTAAAACTTGAAATTGCTTATTAAGAGAGATTCACAATACACTGAAACACTTAAACAAAATGCTTGAAAGCTTTAAAATACACTGAAAATTGAAAAGTACTTAAAACGACATAAGAAAACTAATTTTACACTAGATAGATTGATACAATGCATCTCTTCCTTCTTTTATAGACTTTTATGACTCTTTGTTGACCTCTGAAGGAATCCCACTTCATCTTGACCATTGAAATCATCCAACTCATCATATTCGACACATGGCAGTTTTGGCGCCAAAAAGTCTCTAGCAGGTTTTTGATATTAATGGGGTTGTTTGAATTAATTAAAGATCTTGGGTGTTAGTGGAAGTGGAGGGGGGACAAGGTAAGGAGGGGAATGGAGCAAATCATGGAAACCAGCTCTGGTTTTGGAATTCAGTGTTTGAAGAGGAGAGTGAACAGTGCTGGGCGGTTTTTTATCCGTTTGACTTTCGTTGACCGAGGCAATAATACTAACGGGGGTTCAAGGGTCAAGCCAAAGGGTCAAGGGTCAAGGTGTATGTGGGATTGGGCTAAGGTTTGGGCCAGCTGGATAAGTGATATGGTTTTGGGCTTGATATAATAACAAGGGATCCGTTTGGTTAAGTAGTATACAAGGACTAGAATTGCAATTTATCCAAACCTGAAAATGCCACATTTCCAAACTTATCACAAGGACCAAACTTGACAAACTTTGATAGTACAAGGATAAAATTTGATCATTTTCCATTTTAAAAATATCCAAGGACTAAATTTGACATTTTTCAAAGTTTTAAGGACCTTTTCTGCCATTTGACCAAAGAATCATTCAAGGACCAATTTTAACAACTTAGAATATTTCAGGGACCTTGAATGATAAAATTCCACATTTTTGGATTCCAGGGACTAGATTTGACAACTTTTTAAACTTGGGGGACTAAAACTGGCAATTTTGCAAACTTGAATCATTTTTCATCTGATTTTGATATTTTTGCATTTAAAACACATAAAACACTGATTTGTGATATTTTCATCATTTTGATGCATTTTTGAGTGTTTTCAGATGATTTTGCAGTTTAGATTGTACAAAAATGATGAGTATTTAGACACTCATCAGGTACTAAGTAGATGCGGAAAAAAGAGGGCCGGCTTTGGCCCGTGTACTTCACAACATCAACAACAAGCGTTGCTTGCTCAGTCTTTATACGGCTTGGCTTCACAACAAATAATAGGTGAAGGAAGGATAGATAGATGAGGGGGGAAAGTGAAAATTTGAAAACCGACTCATTTGTTAGTTGAACAGTCATGAAACTTGCAAACCCTAGCTTTAATTCTATTAATCCTAAAGGAAAACAAAACAATAATGAATCAGTCAGAGATGGAAGGTCGTGGATTACCAACCTTATATCCAAGTCTAGACGGTGATCCAAACAAAGTTTCAATTATGATGAATGATCCAGCAATAAAAACCTACACCGGAAAACACCTTTATTTTACTCAACCATATTTGAGTGAAGAAACCCTTGCCAGGCTGGCGCGTTCCAAGTCTAAAAAGAAAGCTTCATCGAAATCGACTGTCATCGATTATTTTGGTACTTTTATGCTTTGTTTTTTTACTTACTTAATTGAATCATGGTTTTTTATTGACTTTGAAACCCTTTTTTGTTTTTTGTTTTTTGTTTTTGTTAATTTAGGTATTGCTAATAAAGGTCCCGCACAACATGTTGCAGCTCAAGCAGAAACTGGTATTGTTTCCAATCTTTTATTATTTATTTATCATTCTGTATTATTATCATGAGAAATGATTCTAAACCTGCTTAGTTAGTTGGTTTGTCTATAAAGTTAGTCATCTTTAGATTTGTTGATTTTCCCTCACCTCAAAATCAACCCCTTTTTATCATTTATGTCTGTTTTTTTAAATTGCATTTTTTTTACTAGGTACTAAGCTCCCTCAAAAGGGTATCATCGGCTATTCAAATGAAACCTTGGTTTTTGGGGATCCAGACCCAAGTCTGCGCTAAGTGCATCCTCCTCAGCAAGTTGCTTATGGTAACGACTCTTCTTGTTTTTCTAAATCCTTTCCCCAAACAATTCAATCCCACTTTATTTTATATATATTGCAAATTTGTGTATATACTTACTTTGAACCTTGTGATTTTTATTTCAGCTTTTCCCCCTCCGTTGAGTTTCGAAGAAAGTATAGCAAAAGCAGCAAATATACGGGCACAACTAGCAGCTGCAAAAGCAGAGATAGAAGCAAGATCGGCAAGGTATCCTGCAGCAGCTCGTGAGTGCTCTCGCTAACCCTTTCTTTTACCTCTCATGATTTTATGCATCTCATCTTTTCTCTAATATTATGGCAGATTCTCTTATTATATTCACCCAAACTCCTTCAAACTGTTTGTAGTAGCTAGACACCAACTCCTTTTTTATAGTAACCTAATAGGCTCATTTACCCTTGCTTATTATCATATTAACATTATAAAAGATTCAATATCTTTGACTAATTTGCCTCACATGAACCTTCCCCCAACAATGAAGGGACTAGTCTTCACGATAATTGATATTTTTGTTTCTTCTGCAGTTCTGCTCATGTCTTGCTAATTTGTTGATTCGAACTATTGTTATCGGGGAATGCTTAACATTTTTCAGCAAATAAAATGATATATTCCGATCCTCTGTTTTGGGTTTTAACAAAACTTTTGTTTTTTTAAACTTGTTTGGTCGAGCCGTTCGACCAATATATGACTTGTTAAAGATACTCTATAGCTCAAATAAGTCGATTTATTTCCATCTGTTTATGCTACTTTTGTATTGTGTATACTAACTCCGAACCTTTTAAATTCTTTAGCTCCTATCACACGTTACTGGGAAGACCCAAGCAAGAAGAGAGCATCTGAAGCAGCAGCAACTAGTGAGTACTTTGTCAACATTATGTTTACACTTACATATGTTTTTTCTTCGTTTTTTATTTTTATTTTCTTTTTGGGTGAAAAGGTTAATGTTCCTATAATTAATCGAAAAAAGTACTATGAGCAAGCTAGTCCAAAGACAGGCCTTGGATAGCAAATTAGACTCAACACTCACTATGATTCTTAGTACCAGTTCTTTATAGCATTCTAACACATATACTAGCCTAGCCACTTAAGCTATGTTGCATTTGCACTTCCCGTTCCTTGGCTACATAGCAGTCTTTTTCACTTTGATGCTCATAAGTTGCAGCTTTATGTTTTCATTTGTTCCTTTGGTAACTGTCTCAGCATCCTTTGAACTTGTGTAAACGTCCTGCCATTTCTTTAATTCCATCCCATAAATTAAACCACAGTTGCAGGTTCCATCCTTCTCGATACACCCCAAATGGTGTTGTTGCATCCTCTTGTAGCCATATCTCTTATCACATCTTCCATATATTATGCCTATTCTCAGCATTGATCTTCTCGTGGTTTAAAATTACGTGCATCATTGCAATGACAAAAACTCAACAGGAATTGTGATGCAAAGTTGTTCTGGGATGCACCCTGATGCTATCACATGACTTCACAATAGTGTTATGCTTGCATCGAGTGCAATAAAGGCAATTCAAACTTTGGCCTTAATAACCTACTTGATGAAAGATATAGAGAGAGAATAACTGATTTAAATACTTTTCACTTTAAATAGAGTTAATTTTCTTATTGGCAATTGACTTTTGACATTGTCGATGATGGTAATAGGGCAAATGACACAAAAAATTTACTCAACTTAGGGTCTGTTTTCAATCAAGGTATCCAACTTTTTCTCTTGCACATAAAAGCGTCTAACCCTTTTTAAGCCGATTTAGCTTTTTTTTTTCTTTCTCACTTCCGTTAACCCACTAACGACCATTCGTTTTCATACGTTTTTATTAGTTGTCATACGTTTTTGTTCGTTTTTGTCCATTTTCATCCGTTTTTATATGTTTCTTTCGATTTTATACGTTTTCGTCTATTTTCTTACGTTTTTATTAGTTTTCATACGCTTTTATCCGATTTTATACGTTCTCTTAGGTTTTCATATGTTTTTATCTGTTTTCGTCCATTTTTTATACGGTTTAAAATGCTTTTATCTGTTTTATTACGTTTTCATAAGCTTTTATTACGTTTTCATAAGCTTTTATTAGGTTTCATACGTTTTTGTCCATTTTCATACGTTTTCTTACGTTTTCATCTTTTTTTATACGTATTCGTCCGTTTTTATCCGTTTTTATAATTTTTCTTACGTATTCGTCTGTTTTTATACGTTTTTATCCGTTTTTATAATTTTTCTTACGTTTTCGTCTGTTTTTATACGTTTTCGTCCATTTTTATACGCTTTCATACGTTTTTTTTACCTACTTTTGTATGTTTTTTACGTTTTCGTTCATTTTTATACGTTTTCTTCTTTTTTTTTTTAATATATTTGCATCCGTTTTTATAAGTTTATATATGTTTTCGTCCATTTTTCTTACGTTTCTATCCTAACAAAACGTATAATAGTGGATAAAACGGAAAAACGTATAATGTGATAAGAGAAATGGTCGTATCGAGAAGGATGAACGTAATAAAAAAGGAAAAACCGTATAAAAGCGGACAAAAATGTATAAAACAGACAAAAACGTATAATAACGGACGAAAACAGATAAAAACGTATGAATATGTATAAAAACGTATGAAAACGAATGAAAATGTATGAAAACCTATGAAAATGGACAAAAAACGTATGAAAACCAATAAAAGCGTAAGAAAACATAAGATTTATGAAGGCGTCCAATAGACGAAAATGTATAAAAACAGAAACAAAACGGACGAAAACATAAAATAACGAACGAAAACGTAAGAAAAATTATAAAAACGGACGATAACGTATAAAAACGGATAAAAGCGTATGAAAACTAATAAAAACGTACGAAAATGTAACAAAACGAATGAAAATGTTTAAAAACGGATGAAAAGGTACAAAAACGGACGAAAACGTTCGAAAACGTGTGAAAACGGACAAAAACTAATAAAATCGTATGAAAATGTAAGAAAATGGACGAAGACATTTAAAAACGGATGAAAACGTATAAAAACAGAACGGACGAAAACGGATGAAAACATAAGAAAACGTTTAAAAACGGACGAAACGTATAAAAACGGACAAAAACATATAAAAGGGACAAAAACGTATAAAAACGGACGTAAACATATGCAATCTTATAAAACGGACGAAAACGTATAAAACGGACAAAAACGGACCAAACATGAAATGCCTATAGAAACTCAAGGACTAAACATGTAATTTACTAACGAAATGGTCGTTAGTGGGTTAACGGAAGTGAGAAAAAACCTAAATCGGCTAAAAAAAAGTTAGACGCCTTTATATGCAATAAAAAAAAGTTGAATTCCTTGTTTGGAACAGACCGTAAGTTGAGTGTCTTTTTGTGTCATTTGCCCTTAGGAATATGTAAGTGACTTATTTGATGTATAAACGTACTATTAGTATCAACATATAAGCGATTTATTTGATGTTTAAGCATTGACTTGTAGAATAAATTAATTACAAATATTTTTTTTCTTTTTTATTAGCGAGCGTCGCACGTCTGTGATGCGCTCGCAGCTAAAGAAACATGTCGGCCACACCATTTTTGAGAACTCACAACTAATGAAAAGGTGATTGTGAATCCATACTATTGGAATCACTCCTAAACCTTAATCAAGTGTTAGTGATTCATATGTAATAGTTAGCTTAATTAGGCCTTTATGTTTTTTATTATGCTTAGGCTTATGTAGAAGGCCTATAAGCCTAGGCCCAAGCCTAATAAGGAAAGAAATGGACTAGGAGTGTTGCCCTAGCTCCCCTTCCTATAAATACCTTGTAATAACCCTCACTTGAGGGTTGGTTGTTCAATTCATTTACTTTCACCTTGCTACGCATAACAGTCCTTATTGTTTCTACGCATATTGTTTGTGTGTGTTGTTCAACCGATCTATTCTCCTCTCTATTTCTTCTATTGATGCTTGTGTTGTAAACTTAGTGACCTAACAGTGGTATCAATCGCCAACTAGTTGGGTGAATCGTTTGTTGTTAAAGTGAGTTTTGGTCTTACGCGTAACAACGGTTCCAACTTGGTCACGCTTAAAAACTGATTTTTTACACTTTTTAATCCAAGATTCTTGTCCTTTCAACGTTTTTAGGTGTTAAAATATCTGTTTTTGGCAAAAAGTTTCAACCTTTACGTGTGGATCATCGTTTTCTAGCTTGGTTTTTTACTAGGGTATCATTCTACGCATAACTGTTTTATAAGCTTTGGATCATCAAGTTTCACAATTTTGTGTTATTTTGGTGATATTGAAGATACTTCATCACAAAAATCTGGTTTAGAAACATCTTTGAGCAAAAAAATCATTTTAGGAGGAGTTCTACGCATAACAAAACCCTAAAACTACGCGTAACTGTTCCTTGGTTTGATCTTCAGTTTTTGTGGTTTACTCCGTGTTTTCTTGCTTGGATAAGCCTGAAAACACGTCGACTTTGGATATCTTTTATGCTGTGATTGTGTAAAAGATCTTTTGGGTAAAACCCTAAATTTACTCATAAGCATAAGCTTACGCATAGATCTCATTACGCATAAGATTCATCTTACGCCTAAGCTTTGTCTTACGCATAAGGTAATCCTACGCCTAAGTTTTCTACGCCTAACTTCTTGTTTACGCATAACTTTAGTGTTTTCTCTTTGCTTACGCGTAAGCTAAACCTACGCGTAACTATTGCTGTTACGCGTAACTTTGGTGTTTTTACGCATAAGTGTTATTTTGCCTTCACGTGATTTCTACGCCTAAGGATACTTCATCAACAAAGGTTCATTCGACTACAAAGATCCATTTTATAACACAAGTTTTCAACATGTCACAACCACCATACTCTAACTATTTCCCTTATACTTATACTCAACGACAACAACAATTAAGTCCACAACATCAACAATTTAATCAACAACATACTCCACAACTTGCAACAATTCCACAACCTCAAATGGTTCAACCACCACCAGGAATTCAAGTACAACCCTACACTAATGATTTCAATCAACATCCATCAAGGATCACTATGAAAGAACCAACTTGGTTTGCTAAGATGTGTGAAGCTTTAAGTAGCCAGCAATCCATTCAAGAGGCTGGATCACTTGATAGACCTCCAATGCTCACTCCAGGAAACTACGATCAATGGGTGATTAGGTTCTTTAGGTTTTGTGATCTGAAGAAGCCACATGGAAAGTTCTTAAAGAAGGTTATCTTGGAAGGTCCATTTCAGATGCCTACTATCGTTACACCCGGAGATCCAAATGATGTTCCACCAAGAGATGATCAATCCAACATTGCTACTGTTGCACAACTGTCTGGAGATGAACTTCTACACTATGAAGCTGACGAGCTTGCAATGCAATATATCCTTTTAGGATTACCAAACACTATTCTTCGAAGTGTTGATGCTCAAAAGACTGCAAAAGCGATGTGGGAACACATTCATCTTCTTATGGAAGGGACTGCACTCAATCAGGAGGATATGGAATCCAAAATTTACTTGGCTTATGAATACTTCATGATTGAACCTGGAGAGACACTAGAGTCTTATCATCATCGATTCTCAGACATCATTAATGACTTGGATAAACACAACATCAACATGCCAAGAATCGCAGTTAATACTAAGTTCGTGAGTAGTCTTGGTCCTGAATGGGATAAGTATGTCATTTTTCTCCGTCAAGCGAAGAATATGCATCATGCTACATATGGATTGTTGTACGACTATTTGAAGCCCCATAAAAAAGAAGTTGATAAGGAAAGGATTCTCCGTGCTCAATCTGCTTCACCTTCACATCCAGAAAATCAACAACTTGCTTTTTATGCTCAAAACAGTTATCCTCCTCAACCAGCAACTCAACCAACTGCCACAATCACACCATATGATCAATCACAACAACAATCTCAACAAACTCAATTGGTTCCTTACAACAACAACAATGATCAAGCACTTTATAGTCAAGCTAATGAGGAATCCGATCCGTTCGAAGCATTCCAACAAGGATTTGTTATGATTGCTAATGCTTTTGGCCGTTATACAAACAAATCCAACAATCACATTCGTTCCTCATTAAACACAAGGAATCAGGCTGTTGTGAACAATGGACGAGTTGAAGTTCAGAATCGTGGTTATGGTCGTCAGATGGGCGGTGGTCAAGGGTTTAATGCTATGGGTCGGAATAACAACAGAGCTCAAGTGGTTGAACAGGGAAATGCTCAGAATGGGTTGAATGGTCTTCGATGCTACAACTGCAATGAGAAGGGACACCTGGCTAATGCATGCCCAAAGCCGAGGACTAGGGGCAGTGCTTATCACAAGGAGGCTTTACTTTTGGCTCTTAAGGATGAAGCTGGTGGAACTCTCACAGACAAAGAACAGAGTTTTATGGTAGATGCAGACTCAGATGATGATATGGAGGACTTGCAGGCCAATGCAGCTGTTATGTTGATGGCTAATATGCATGAGCTACACATGAGTGACACAGGCCCAGTGTATGACACTGATGGCTTGTCTCAGGTACCCGAACAAACCGTTTTCATCTCTGATCTAATATCTCCGCCAATATCTGAATTCGGCGAAGCTCAGAATGTTCAAAATGAGTCGTCCACATCTCATTCTGACGATTCTCAACTAGACCCCGTAGTTACATTTGACGATCAAGAGGACCTAATGGTTTCCTTTGATAATCAAATTGACTTCGTGGTTATACTTGAGGATCTGAATAACGATCATGTTGTGACTCACGTTGAACACGCTAAACTTTTTCCTAATCCAGATGTTGTTGACATGTTACTTAAAGACCAACAATCCCGAATGGAAGAATGTCATGCATTAAATCAGAACCTAAAAAGTAAAAATGCACTGTTAACCAGGGATCTTGAATGCTTACAAATGCAACTCAATTTTTTCAAAACTCAAGAAAAACGTGAAAAAGGTTTTGAAGCCGCTTTTTCCAAATCACACCAAAACGAACAATATTTAGAACGACAGATGCGTGATCTAGCCGCTTCGAAGAATGCTTTATTGTCTCAGATAGAACAACTGAAACATGAACATAAATAACAAATTAACAATCTTACTTTGGAAAATGAAAAAGCCAAGGCTGAGTTGTTAACTTGTCAAAAACAGTTCTCTGCGTACAAAAAGCATTCAACGAAACGAATAGATGACCAACTGGAAGAAATTGTCGGTTTAAAAAACAAACTCAAAGAGTTTCGAAATGTTGTTTATAAGCATGGTGAGTCAATCACAACTATTCAAAAGTTTACTTTAAAACCCAATCCAGATGGATATGGACCGAATCTTGCTGATTACAAACCTAAGCTTTCAACCAAAGCATTCAAACCAAATCCTGAAGTTTCCGGTGCAGAATATAAAATTGATGATTCTGTTATGAGTGTTGTTGAATATCATCGTCAAGAGGAATTAGATGCAGAAGACGAGAGTCGATCAAAATTAGAAAAAGTTGTTTACAACAAACCTTTTAACTATTCAAAAGCTGTCATTTTCGTCGAACCAACGGATTCTTCTAACACACCAAGGATTATCACAAAAACGTCTGAGTCTTCTAATGTTAATCCCAAACCAAATTATGCACAAATTTATGATCCTTTACCTTCCATCAGTGAAGTAAATTCAAAACCTGAAAATCGTCATATTCTTAGATATTTTGACCTTTTCACGGCTGACCTCAAACTTTTAGAACATGAGATAAAATTTCACTCTGAAATAAAAGTTGAACATTTTCAATCGCCTCTGGCGCGAGAACAAAGAGACATTTTTCAGAAAAGACTTTTACCCAATGTTAAAAATTTGAAAAATTGTGCATTGTATTGGGAACGAGAATTTCATAAGGAACTTGGATTGATGAAAGTCGTTTTCGAGAAAACAGAAACATCTATTGCTAATACTAAACGTAAAAAGAAACTGTTGCGAAAAGATGTTGATCGACTCTTGGAAGATGTTATCAGTGCTGATATCCATAATGTTGTGTTATCAATTCTTTGCCATATGCATTTGATTATATCTCTGCTGATACTGTTGATTATGTTGTAACTGTTGAGAACACTGATAATGTGCTTCAGATCGAGTCTTTAAAAGTTGAAAACGAACGTCTCCTAAACGAGCTTTCAAATGCAAAACGTCGTCTTCAATGGTGTCAAAAAGATTGTCAAAATCGTGAACTTGCTTTGCAAAACAAAATCAACCGGTTGCAATCAAACACTTTTAATCCAAAATTTGAGCAACTGGATGATCAAAACGTGTCTTTGAAAAGTCAAATCTCAAAATATGAACAAGAACTTGTAAAAGTTAAAAAGGAATATGGTGTCATATTTGATTTACTCAATAAGACTCGTGATGAAGCATCAACCGAACTTGATCATTATCTTGCACACACTAGAGAAGTAATGCATTTTGCTGGAAATATTCGTTCTGAAAATCAAGATTTGATTCACACTATCTTTAAGTTAAGAGAAATGTTAGGAAAGTATTAACAACTTCCGCCTACCATCATTAAGAGAATAGCACCTATAACACTTAGTAAACGTGAACCCAGAATGCCTACTGCCAAAACACAAGTTGCTAACGTGCTTCCTTCTACTGAAACAGGAATAGTTGCCTCTTTTCCAAACGTCCGCACTTCACAGCCTAGGAGCAATACAAGGAAGAATAGGAAGTTGCGACCTAAGAAAAGAACAATAGAAAATGCTGAAGTAGAAGAACACCCTAGGACTATGAATAAGACTCACGTTGCTTCCACTTTAGATATTGCGTCTGACAAATGTAATAGAAAAAGTGATGTAACGAATGCTAAACCTTTAAGTACTTTTGATATTCAGTCTGATGCACCTTGTGAATATCACGGGGCACATATCTTAATTGTTCAAATTTAGGTGGATGACATAATTTTTGGGTCAACACATAAAAAGTACTCAAACGCTTTTGCAAAACTAATGAAGAAAAATTTTGAAATGTCAATGATGGGTGAACTTACGTTCTTTCTAGGACTGCAAGTTCATCAATCACCTCATGGTATTTTCTTGAGTCAGTCCAAATATGCCCTTGAACTGTTAAACAAATTTGGAATGAAAACCTATGACACCTATGCCACACCAATGACTCATACCAAGAAGCTAGACGTTGGTTTACATGGGAAATTGGTGGACCCTACCAAATACCGTAGTATTATTGGGTCTCTCATGTATCTAACAGCTAGCAGACCTGATATTGTCTTTGCTGTTTATCTTTGCTCCCGTCATCAGTCGAGACCAACTGAAACCCACCTCTGTTAGGACCGAAAAACATAAGGATTTATGTGGTTTGGAGGTCTTGGTTGGTGGAAGAAGATGAAGATCTTCATCCTTTTTAGTGAGAGAAAGTAGAGAGAGGGAGGAGAAAACAAAGACTTTATTAAAATAAAACACACAATACAACTAGCCAAATGCTTCACCTCACCCCTCATGGAGAGTCATGAGGGGTATATATAGGCCCTATCTTTGCCACTTAAACGATACTAGTCCCTAAGGGCAAAGTATACTACGCGTCTAGTCCAATTCACGTAAGTGACGTTATCTTTAGAAAAAGCGAGGCTAACAATCTCCCTCCAAGATAGCGTCACAAGTGAATGGTTACAATGAGTCCTATAAATACAAAACAAAGTAAATTACAATAATAATGAACAATGTTGACTTTCTTGAAGTGCAGAGTCTCTGTAGTCTAGATACTGAGGCAAACTTGAAGTTCTCCCTTCCGATGACCTCGGCAAATGATCTTCTTGTAGCTCTGAACTTCAACTGTAACGGTCTAGTTAGGTTATTACTCCCTCCTAACTAGTGAGCCTTTTTTCTTTTTATGCTCCCTCCTGAACCGACAACACTCTTCCAACACGTCTTTAATCTTCAGACACGCAGCGGAGAAAGTAAACTCTTGAAGCACAATGGTTGTCGTTCTGGGAATATCGTAACAACATAACTCACTTAGTATTGCATCCAAATTGGTAAAAAACCCCGATGTACACACACTACTTCTCCTTCTTCAGTCTTAAGCACAAATCCCTTCGTAATCCAATCACGGAAGATGAAATACCAACTTCTCCCTCCTGATGGTTGCGAGCTATCGGAATCATCATAATGTTGCGTACATGTCGTATTACCTTCTTGATGCAATATTAACATCATAGCTTGATCATAACTTCCGTGAGAATATGTCGCACAAATACTCTCAAACCAACCTGTAATCGAACCTCCTTTGAATTCACCGGCTAAATGTAATGACCACATATGGAGATAGCCCGATACGACTAACTTGAAAAAGGAAGTAAACATCCCAACTTGTGACTTGCTGCTTGTTCTAAATTTTTGAACAATCCACAACTACGTGTGACACTGAGCACAACAACGTAACTCCTTAAAGTGATGGTTACACACTGTGAGCACTACAATGTAACTCCTTACCAGTTATTACCAGATTGTCAAATTTCATAATGTGCTCCAACAAGCTATCTTGAGACATGCATCCAACCAACCATCGTCTCAAAGATAAAGAAGTCCACCCGTGAAATATCACTTCAATTTCGCATCAATAATACCGTACAAAAACTCCGTAGTCATTTTTCAAATTTCGCGCAAGCCGTGAATTATGTATCCTTCCGTGAAATTTTACCATACCAAATATACCAACTCTTAGAAAATTGTATCCAATAATTCCTTTAGGAGAAAAATCAGATAACAATATTTCTTTTACATCTATTTGAGTTGAGAACGTGAATATCTATAAATCACAGTCCATTCCAAACGTCCCAAATCTTTTATTCCAAATACATCAGTCCATTTTCGAGTTTAGCACAAGGCCCAACTTCAATCATGGAATCCGGTTATCCAGGTCACAAGCCCATTCACGATCCAAAATCCAAAAGCCCGATCCATCTCATATTATATCACTCGGATATAAAAGAAAACGTATCACAATTATTTACCTAAACCTAAAGTCCCACTTGAGAAAAATACGCCTACCAACTTAAACATATTCTCTCCCAAAGCAGATCTGGGAATAAGAAAAACGCAACACATCTTCTTTCCATCTCACACGCAAAACAATACTTCATCTCATGCAATATAAAAAAACAAACATCAAACCCTTCCTAATCCGTGGCAAAGACAATAAGCTCGATTATCTTGAATCAGTGACATGTTTTAACGGCTTCAAGATCCTTGAAAAAGGGTCTCGGGTAGGTTGTATATTGAGTTTGTGTTTTCGTTTATCATTGAGTCTTGAATGAGAGTTGGGGAGTGATGTGAGGGTACTTTGGTGAGTCTAGGTCTAGGATAAGTTGGAATTGGATGTCACGGACTGATGATGTATGAAACTGAGGTCTGATGGTTGTTTGGTATTCGGTATTGATTTGTGGTCGTGGTCATTTTACGCGTAACCATTTTTCTTTCATTTTCCTCATGCGTAGGCTTTATACAAAACCTTTTGCGTAAGATCTTGGTCTTAACCTTATGCGTAGCTTTACGCATAACGTTATGCTTATGCGTAAGCATACGCGTAAACATATGCGTAGGCCATAGGCGTAAGCCAAGGCTTAAGCGTAAACGCATACGCGTAACTTTTCATACGCGTAACTTCACAGCTACGCGTAACTCCACTGTAGATTCTACTTATGCGTAAGATTAGGGTTTTGACCCTTTGACCACTTTTTCCGACGAGTTTTCCGACTGAAAAATCCGACCAGTCTTCATATAAAACCCAGAAACAGCATAAAAGCTGTTCTTTTTTACCAGTTGGACCATGAAAACTGAAGGTTGACCACTTTGACTTTCACATATTTGGTAAACAAATCGTGTACGGACTGTTTGGACAAGATATACCCAAGAAAGATAATAACAGATGAAAGACCAGGACTTTTTTTAACCAAAAATAAGGATAACCAAAAACATGTATTAAAACTGTTATACCCACAAATCGGAAAAAAAATTTCCGACCACATAAAAAGCACAAAAACAGTTAAAAAAACATGTGTAAAACCCACATAAATCATCAAAAGTTAACCATGGCTCTATACCACTTGTTAGGACCGAAAAACATAAGGATTTATGTGGTTTGGAGGTCTTGGTTGGTGGAAGAAGATGAAGATCTTCATCCTTTTTAGTGAGAGAAAGTAGAGAGAGGGAGGAGAAAACAAAGACTTTATTAAAATAAAACACACAATACAACTAGCCAAATGCTTCACCTCACCCCTCATGGAGAGTCATGAGGGGTATATATAGGCCCTATCTTTGCCACTTAAACGATACTAGTCCCTAAGGGCAAAGTATACTACGCGTCTAGTCCAATTCACGTAAGTGACGTTATCTTTAGAAAAAGCGAGGCTAAAAGAATCCTCCGATACATAAAGGGAACCATTAACTTGGGGATCTGGTATCCGAAGGATTATGGTTTTGAACTAATTGCTTTTTCAGACGCTGATCACGCAGGATGTTTAGATTCGCGGAAAAGTACTTCAGGAGCATTCCAATTTCTTGGTGACAAACTGGTGTCCTGGCAATCGAAGAAGCAGGACTATACATCGCTGTCATCAACAGAACCAGAATATGTAGCCATGTCGGCGTGTTGTGCTCAATTCATTTGGATGAGAACACAACTCAAAGACTATGGTTATGTATTTGATAAAATCCCGATGTACTGCGACAATCGGAGTGCTATTGCGATCTCGTGCAACTCAGTTCAACACTCGAAATCAAAGCACATCGATCTTCGCTATCATTTCATCAAGGACCACGTAGAACAGGGTACAGTTGAATTATACTTCATAGGTACAGAATACCAATTGGCAGATCTACTCACCAAAGCCTTAGCTCCTGCTAGGTTTAATGAGTTGGTCCACCGGATTGATATGCGGTGTTTGACTCAAGAGGAACTGGATGAACTCTTAAAACAGTCTTAAAAATCAGTCAAACACCAAAATCTCTTTTGTAAATATTTTTCAAAAACAAAATACAAAAATATAAAACCTGATAAAACAATAAAAATATTCTTCTATCTATATCTCTTTATACATGGCAAGTACATTTCTTCCGTCAACACTCTAATCTTTTAAAATTCAGTATTTTTTCGATCAAGTGTTGAGGGGGAGAAATTAAACACTTAACTGTTTCATAAAATCATTGTACTTGCATGTTATTTTTTCCCGGTTGTTTCTTTAATAATGGCTGTCACATTTCTGGTCTACTGACACTCCTCGGACTAAAATTTATAATATTTCATTATTTCTTAAGTCGAGGGGGAGTGTCGTCAAAGTTATTTTCAAAATATCCTTCGTTTGGTAACCAAAATGGAAGTTAAAGGCATTGGATGTAAATGGTAAAGGTGGAGGGGCTAAAACTGTCAAAAGCTTAAACTTATTTTTTAACAAAACTACCCACCTACCTCATTAACTCTTCACATTTAATTTTTCACCAAAAATATCCTACGCCTAAGATTCATTCATCTAATCCGTGTTTTTTATCATCAAACTGTAAGTGGTTTTATGTTTCTAGCATGATTACAAACATTGGTTTTGATTTTTAAACGAATCCAACGGTTAGATTTTTGTATATGGATGATTTTGTGTTCTACGCATATGCGTATGAACACATAATCAAGTTTGTGTGTTTGTGGTTAAAATGATAGTGTCAAAACGTTTTTCTAACATCAATGATTACATTTTCATCACTAAAACACACCCAGATACACGAATTGATTGATATTGGGAATTAGGGTTTATGCGTGAAATTGGGTGTTTTCAAATGAGAACGTTTTTTGGTTAAAAAGATTGTTATGTGTTGTTGTTTACAAGTTGAATTGATCATATCCATGTTTAGAATCAACCCAGAAACACTAATTGATTGATAATTAGAAATTAGGGTTTAACGTTCTTGGTATTTGGGTATTTTTGATTCACTAAGAGTTTGATGTTAAAACTTGGTCATAACAACTCACATGACTTCTAAGAACTACCAGAATAAATTTTGTGCAAATCCTATGGCTAATTCTCTTACGCGTAATTCTTGAAACTTAGGGTTTAAGTTTTACGCATAAGGATTTTACGCGTAAACTGTTTGATGAGTATTCATGCCATGTTCTGTTATAGAATAAATGTATGTGTTAATATTGATGCTATGATGAATTTATTTCAGGTTTGTTACAAGTGAAAATTCAGAATCAAGGTTACTAGCAAACTACGCATAAGGATCACCTTACGCGTAGAATGTTATGCGTAAGAGTAATCTTACGCGTAACTGTTACGCTTAAGGTTCTACATAAGGGACTACGCGTATCCTGTGAAGGATATGCGTAAACAGTGACCTCTACGAATAAGGTCTACTCTTACGAGTAAGCCTTACGCGTAAGGTTTATATACGCTTACACGTAACCTCTACGCATAAGGTCCCCTTTTCCTACGCGTAATATTTCTTACGCGTAAGTCAAGAACCTACGCATAAGCTTGGGCCTACACGTATATCACTCCTGTTTACGCATAAGCTTGCCATTTCTACCCCTAAGCCTTGTATAACCTTTATTATGAATTGTTACGCGTGCAAACTTGTAAATAAATAAATCATAACGCCACGAAACCAATAATGTCACTAATAAGCTTAAACGTTTAATATGTTGTGAAAAATAAGTGATAACATGGACTTTAAAACTTAAAGTTAATTAACTCACGAAACTTATCACGACTTCATTGGACTATTGGACATACAAGTGACTTTGGATTCGTAACAATCATCGACATATCACATTCAATAAGTAGACAATAAAACCATGTGTTGACTAACATAATGTCTTTCGATATGTTGGTTCTTTTGGCTAAATATCTTTCAGATCACGACATGGACGCTCAAATGAACGTGGATGCACCAAATGTTCTCACCGTTGCTGATATCTTCCCTAATGGCTATCCGATGAAGATTGGAAAGAACAACCTTCGTGTTGACTTTGAAACTCTCACCTGCTCAAAGTCTTCTTGCTTAATTGCTGTGGATATTCTGAAGAATCATCCCTATCAGAACATGCTCTCCAATTCTGCTACAGTGCCAGAGATCTACATTCACCAGTTCTGGAATTCAATGCAAAGGATTAAAGGTCAAAGTGCGGTGACAGTGACGCTCAATCACAAACAAGTTACCATCACACATGCAGACTTAAGGGCTGTTCTTCTCATTCCTGACATCGAGCCAACCGAATTCAATGCCACACAAACTGAAGAGACAGTTTTGCAATTCCTTATCGATATTGGTTATGACGAAGCTTCAGGAATAATCACTAAGCATTCACACGTGGAGCTTAAGAATATTCCTCAACCGTGGAGAACTCTCTACATCATCATCACCAAATCTGTCTCTGGTCGTGACAGTGGCTATGAGCATCCCAAGCTCATGGAACTGTAAATCTTTTGGGCATTGATCAACATGAAACACATCGAAATTGAAGCTCTGATATGGGACGACATGATGTCATTCCTCAAAAAGCTTGGCTCAAAGATTCCTTATATCAGATATACAAAACTTTTGATCCAAAGAGCACTTGGGCTTAATCCTGATATTCCCAAGAGACTCAATGACCCCAACAATCACGACATGTTGTCTGAACCTACTCTAACAGTCTGAATCAAGGAATCAACAACGAAGAAACAGGGTGCTGTGTTGCCTAATCACCTTCTGTCTGATGAAATCAAAAAGCTCTACACATACAAAAGGTATCTGGTAGCAGTTAAAGAAGGCAAAGTTGGTCATCTCGATGAGAAGTCTTCTGGCACACCTACAAGGAAAACCAGAAGAGGCAGTGCAGGAAGTGCTGCAAGCACTGAGAGTCAGAGGAAGTTCCCCAAGAGGAATCCTCCACGTAAAAGGACTGTTCCCTCTAAGGAAGTTGTTCCTATTCCCATTCCCAAGTCTGAACCGTCAAGAAAGCTAGTGGACGAAAGCTCTGAAGAAACCGAATCAGACGATGAGATCTTCTACTCTGAAACTACAACCGATATTAATCCATCAGTATCTAGACCTCCCAGTCCACCAGCAGATAAAGGAAAAGGGAAAACTCCAGTGATTGAGCATGATAAGGAGAGCTCTGAAGAAGAACCAATAGATGAGCAAAAGGAATATCAAAGGAAGTTGAAGGAACTCAGACATAAACATCTTGCCGAAGAATTCGTAAAAGATCAAACTCGTGGCCTTGGAGGTTCAAGTGGTGGCACTCATACCACACCAGTTCTTGATGCGGTTAATCAACCCGACAAGGGAACTGGTACCACCATCACCCATGAACAACACCAACGGCAGATTGAGGATTCCATCAACTTTGATATTGAGGAACCATAAACTGAAAATACTGAGAAAACTCTTGCTGATGATAAGACTAAGTCTGGAAATGAAGAAGAAACCGCTTATGATCACTTTCTTCTAGACAGTCCCGCTCGTTCTAAGGAGGAAACCTCTGAACCACCTAAGGACCCCGATTCTCCTCATGTCTCTTCATCATCAGATTCGTCTTCTCATTCTTCACCACCACCATCCAGAAGATCAACCAGATCCACATCCAAATCAGTAAAGAAGCCAACAGACTCATGGGTATCTCGGGCAAAGACGAGAATTGTTAAAGCTGTCAAGCAGGTCAGGAAGAAAGACGTGACCTACAAGAAGCTGAATTTTCTCGCTGACCAGATCACTTATCTTCATAAGGAGATAGACAAGATGTCAGTTGAAAGGGAGTTTGTCCAACAATTCATGAGACGTGATCATCAAGGGGAATTGAATGAAATGATTAAGAGCTACACTCATCAGTCCTTACAAGAAAAGATTCCGGGTGTGACAAGAGAGATGTTCAGCAGACAACTCTATCCGAATCTCCTACATTTGGCCAAGCAAACTATGAGATCAACACCTATGACCGTAAACATCAACCCAATGGATCCCATAATATTCTCAGATGCTGAATTGGTTAACAGGATCATTGCTCAAATGTCTAAACGATCCGCAACATTTACTTCTCACGAAGGTAAATTGTTTGAAGCGTTGCTTGAATACCAACTCAAATCAGCATGCAGAGAAGAAGCTGAAAGGCCTAAACGTCTAAGAGACGATAAAGATAAGGATAAGGACAAGGATAATCAACCTAAACATCCAAAATAGTCTGGAGAACCATCTTCTATGCCACCACCACCCCGAAGGACCACACCACCAAGACGATCTCCTCCACGCTCTTCTACTGACAAACCTCAGGATTCTAAGTTACCACCCCAGACTCAGAAAACCGGTGATAACTTTGAGTATACGGGTGGTGACGATGAGGAAGTCCATGAGCCCCAACAACAACCCACCTCTCTCGACAAAGTTAAGAAACCAGAATCCTCATCTAGGCCTAAGAAGAAAAAGAAGAAGTCGCCTAAGGCTAATGTCGTATCATGGCTAGATGAAGATGACACCGATGAATACGACTGGTTTTCTACACTTGTTAATTCTACTCCCTACCCACCTGAAGGTCAAGATCTGGAAGACGGTAGTACATTGGAGCATGCAAAGTTACTGCAAGAAAAATTCCGAGTGAAGAAGATGACGAAATCAGAGTTGAAACGAATCAAGAATGAAGCTTTTCAACTACTAAAAGACAGCTCGGAAAGTTCCATCGAGGTTGAATACCATCTTGAAAACATAGCACAAGCCATGTCCAACAACATTGATTGGCTCAACCCTGAAGCAAACATCGACTTCTCCAGGAAAGACAATGCTCCTTACTACACCGACTGGTCTAAACCTCTACCAACAATTGGGCAACCAGATCAGCCTAAGATTCCATTTCGCTACTTCTTCAACAACGACTTGGAATTTCTTCTACACGGCAGTGATGGTTCAAGGAAATACGCTACATCACTGACACTTCCGTTCCCGGCAACCATATACTCTAACTGCATAGCCATCGAGGAAAAGGCTACCCACATGTTTACCAACAATGTGGAATTGTATGACCGTGATGCAATGTATGGGATTCACCATTGGCCGGAACGCCAACGAATCTACTACAGAAGCTGCCAGGTTTAGAAGTCTCAACATGAAGTGTTCAGTACTAAAGGAATCGTTGCTGTTAAGCATGTAGCTCTTTCGTCTAAATGGGACTACACTTTCCTCAATAAAATTGTGGTCAAAAGACAAGACGAAAGAGACTATGAATTATGTGAAGCGGACTTTCAGAACTTGTCTCTCAACGACATTGAAGATCTGTATCTTGCCAAAGTACAGGGACGCATGAGACAATTCTCGACTGAAATTCAACGTGAGTACATCAAGTCCTTGCTCATATTCATCAGAAGCATAATGATACAGGAACATGTAGAAGATCTACAACTTGTTGTTGAGTCGTATCAGACCCGTGTCAACTTCACCAGACCTCAGCTAGAACTTCCCGACATCAACCAGCTTCCATAATACACCCTCGTCAGCAAACCATTCGGAGTAATTTACCGTAGTGAGCTACAACGAAATTGCTTGATGGCGTGTAGAGATCTTCACAAGTTTGGGGATCACACATTGAAGAAGGTTAGGGACGGATTGGCTTATAGGTTGAAGGATATACATGAAGACATTGGGACACCAAAGCGATGGAACTCTCAGGAAAGACGGGATGTGAAGAGGATCATCACTATGATTGATGAAAGGTTGTATCGAAGGGACCAGTTCTGAACATTAGAGAGCTTTGTAGGGTGGTCGTCCCAGGATTACTCTCACCGGCTATCAACGCCCTGTTCGCATTTCTGGTGACATTAATGGACTACCTGGTACCCCTTAAACTACTTCTATTTCATTATTAATTTGAATGTGTGATTTATAATGACTATGGCTTGTGCACATATAACAGTGTACAACCCGTACTTGTAATGAAAGGACCCTGTGGTACGCTTCAGTGCCACAATCCTTATAAAAGGAGCGAACGCTTCTTACTTTTGAGTAAAACCCATCAAACCTTTCACTTTTAAAAGGTTTTGCTCAAAAGAACAAGTACTTCCCCTTATGATTTTCGAAAACTCAACCGTTTATATCACTTGTTGAGGGGGAGTAGTTGATTAAAAACTTTGATCACAAATTGTTCTTTGTTGTAACCTTCCCACAAAAATCAAAATGGACATATTTATTCTCAACATTTCAAAAATAACATATTTATATGCCATTTTTGAGGGGGAGAAAATTTATGTGATAAGAAATATGTTGTTAATTGCAAATGAATCATTGTGCCACAGACTTAACCAATGAATTGACGAAGATCTCAACTGTTAGTAACTCGAAAAGACTTGTCCGGGACGGGTAATAATTTCAAGCTAGTTCGCTAGTGATGTAAACGTGTCTCGCAAAGGACTTGTCCGAGTAGAATGTACCATTCGAGAAACTCTTGGTAGACATGAACTTTGACGGGTTTGACAACCTTTCGAGGTTTGTCCACACCTTCAAGGTAGTTATTAGAGCTAGTTGTCACCTAAAAACTGACAATGCAACTCTCTAACTATTCAACGTAATCGTGTCTCGCGAGGGATTGTCTATCTTGAGTTGATCAATTCAAAAGTGCGCGCTCTTTCCTCACTGTGCAGATTTCCGTAAAAACTCTTAAGCACATGTGGAGGGGGAGTATTTCTGAAAATCTAAAACTCTTGAAGTGTTCAAACATGTTTTTCATTCACAAACACTTCGAGAGATTTTCATGAAAATGGTTTTATGGCAATGGAGTTATAAGGTGATTAAGGTTAGGAATAACCGTCCTATGATCCGCCAGAGCCGGAGGGATCTACGCAAGGACACTACCAATAGTTAGAATTAGAAGTCCTAGGTATGATCATAAAAAGGAGAAAATGAGAATCGGAGAAAGAAGGAGTTGAAGAATTAAAAAGAAATGCAAAGAAAAGGGTGAAAAGAAATAGCCCTCCAGATTATTCAACTTAGGGCAGACACCGGGTTCAATTCATATGCTACTGGTTGTCACTTGATGACGCCGGTATTGAAGATTAAAAGTCGTCATGGACCCAGTGACGCATGCACTAAACCTTCTTAGCCACTTAAGTTTCTCTCAACAGAAGCTTGTTTCATTCTCACAGGGAACCCTACATAATCTATCAGTTTTCTCTTAGAGATTGCTGATATTGAAGAAGGAGACCCTCTCCCTAGTCTCCGCTCAGGAAAAACCAAAACGCATTATTGAGTCTAGAGCCACGAGATTCATCAAAAGATCTCATAGGTACACTTGACATTTCATCACTTGTCGTTCAACAATAAGAACGTCAGTGGTACGTTATCGAGTCCTTCACAGATCTTAGCAATCTGTCGAGAACATTTATGAGAGGTTCACAATTGTGATCCTCAGTGATTGAATGGAAACTCCTGCCAGGGTCAACATCAAACAGCCCTGACAGCAGGTCACTTCGGTAACTCCCCGTGGATTACGCTTAGTGTGTCTCAAACGGTCTACAGTCGTGAGGTGATGCTTCGGTGTACCTCAGCGACTCACCTGAACTGTAGGTGTACTTCGGTACATCGCGTTATCTCACTTATGGGACTCCAGTTCAGGAACGGCCTTTGTAAGAATTAGAGTTGTGTTTTCACACTATGCTGTTAACACTCTCGAAGTTCAAACTTGTAAGTGCCGGAATCCGCTTATTACTAACCTTTCTTATGTTTTCTTCTTATGGAAGCACTGGAGCGGACTGATCGTGCAGATTCTTCACATGTTCATACCAACATCATCACTAATGGAAGTTCTCCCTAAATGCAACACAAAATTCAGAATGATTCTTCATCATGTCAAAGAATCTACAAAGTTTAAGACTAAGAGAACTTCATCAGTACTGAAATCCAACGTCAAAGAGCATGTGAGCATGTTGAAGAATGATGTGGAGACACTGGAGCAACGAAGCAGACCTGAGGCAGACTTGATGCAGACAACAACAACATACTATCACTACCATCACAAAGAACAATGATCAAAGAACAAAGATAATGATGACGTCAAAGCAGAACTGTTCAAAGAAGACAATTTCTCTACACTGGGGAGATTGTTCGAATCAAGGCAATTCTTCTCACAAGAAAGAAGAATGTCAGAAGACGTCAAAGCTACTATTACATTAGCACCTTCACCGTTTATATTTTTCATCACCAACACTTAGGGGGGGATTGTTGGAATCACTCCTAAACCTTAATCAAGTGTTAGTGATTCATATGTAATAGTTAGCTTAATTAGGCCTTTATGTTTGTTATTATGCTTAGGCTTATGTAGAAGGCCCATAAGCCTAGGCCCAAGCCTAATAAGGAAAGGAAGGGACTAGGAGTATTTCCCTAGCTCCCCTTCCTATAAATACCTTGTAATAACCCTCACTTGAGGGTTGGTTGTTCAATTCATTTACTTTCACCTTGCTACGCATAACCGTCCTTATTGTTTCTACGCATAGTGTTTGTGTGTGTTGTTCAACCGATCTATTCTCCTCTCTATTTCTTCTATTGATGCTTGTGTTGTAAACTTAGTGACCTAACACATACGCTTCTTACAATTTTGGATTGCTACTCCAAATCTGCATTGTTTTGTGTTTGGATAGCGATCCACAAGATAAAACCATTTCTTGGATTGCACTGAGAAAACCAAACAACCTTGTATCAATTGACCCCTGAAAAAATAGGACTACAGCCTACATGTGTTGTCCGGTCTACATCTTTTACATAGGGTATTTCATGTTAATGAATAGAAATTGATTTATAATAATACTATGGTATTTTTGTGTTGGTCAAATAATAGGTACCGAAGGTCAGGCTGAAGCAGGAGGACCTGTTCTCGAACGCATCTGCTAGGATCCAAACCCTTCTCCAGCAGTTTCATCAGCAACTGGTTCTCATAACAATTAAATCCACTTCTACTATATGGATCTAGATCTTATTTAGTACTATATCTTCTGCTATCATACTGGTTGGATTTCATTGCCTGTTTACTAGTGTCACTTAAATGCTATTTTAGTGTCTTATCATGTGAAGATTCATTAACTTACTTTTTATCCTAAATGATCATAAACAATTGTTTAGGTTGAAGTCCATAACTTCTTTTTTTTGGCAAAAATTGTTGTATTAAAATGAACCATAAGGGATCCAAAGATGATACAACTAAAGGATGCAAGATAACATCCTAGAGAACAATTACTTGAGAACAAGCACAAAAAATTGCAACCCGCCACTCACGGGATTGAGACTAATTGCTATCTATGAACTGTGAACTACTAACAAAAATTGAGCATTTGAGGGCAACTTGAAATATCGAGAAGAATGGACGAACTTCAGAGCTGAAGAAAATACTTGAAACAAGATGATATAACTCGACCATGAAAATATACACAATGATGATCAAAGGTGATGGGCTGCAACCTTGAATAAGACGAAAAACAACTCTTCTCCTTAAAGCCACCATTGAAGCTCACAAAGGGGGAGGTGGTATGTCATTGTTGTTCACCTCTAACAAGAAGTCACTAAACACGTCATTTTTTGAACGAGCCGGTTTTCCATCTAAAGTTATGCCGAGTGAAGCCCCAAGATCGTACATAGAAACTGAATCATCATCTTCTGAAATCACTTAGAGATAGTGAACAAGAATGATCATCATCCCTTGCATGTACAATGTTGCTCTTCCTTGCTTTTCCTTTACATTTTTTTTTATTTTAGATGACGTCCTTCCCGTATCCCTCTCTTTGTTCTTTGAAATGCATTTCTTTTCTTGCATTGTCTTAGCGAATCTTAGTGCCTTGCTACATATCACATGACATTCAGATGCTTTGTTTGACTTAGCTTGAAGTCCATAACTTTTGAAGTTAAAGAACGGAAGGTGCATTTAAGTGTAAATTATGTAATCAACTATAATATATTTGAATCTTTTGAGTGGATACTTTAAACCTGATTGGAAATTTCCCCCCATAACTCTTCACCTCATGATTGTTTTTCAGATAGTGTAACTAGGGGTGTTCATGGGGCGGTTTGGCTCAGTTCGGTTGGAGATTTTAACTATTTATCGCGGGGCGGGTAGTTCATTTTACTATCCGAAACCTAACCATACTAGGCGGATTACCAGCCATGTGGGCACCCAAAATGAGCGGTTACCCGCAGTTTGGGTCACGGTCAACCATTCTAAAAAATTAATTAAATCGAATCGTACAAACAATAACATAAATTAGAGTGTAATATGTCATTATTGTAAAATTAAATAACATTGAATAGATTAAAGTCATAGTAAACTTGTTCCGTCGCAATAAAAATATTCAAATTATCATATGTAACAAAATAACTGATACTATTTATTTGACGTTTAATCATATGTAATCCATGGACGTTAGTAAATGATCACATTAGGTAAGTAAAAATGCATTATACAATAAAAGTTGTGCAATGATATAGTTAATACTTGTACATTTTTGTGAATGTTTTGTTGAAACATACATGTATATTATACACGGTTCGGTTCGGATAACCGCGGATAACTAAAAATAAAAACCTAAACCGAACTATGATAAGCGGGTTTTTATGGTTTCGGGTTTTCTCGGTTTCGATTTCTTCGGTTATCGGTTTTTTGCGGTTTTAGATTGAGTGGATCGTCTTGGTTCGTCGATTTCTCGGATTTTTTGAACACCCCTAAGTGTAATACAGCATTGTGCATTCTTTACAAGAGGTATAGCTGGAACAGTTGGAACAAAATATTGTCGAGTCAAATGTAAGCTAGGGGTTAGTTTTTTGTTTTCTTCTTTTAGAAGTGTTAGTGTCTTGTTGTTATGTTAGCTTTAAAAAAAGTTGGAACAAAATGCTTTTAAACATTTTGTAGACTAAAAAATTAAGGGGGTGTTTGATTTCTACTTAATAGGATGGGCCAGCACTGAATACTGAATCGGGCAGCACATAATTTGTTTGACTGGAAGATTTCGTCACCTCTGAGCAAGGGAATTGACGCTGACCGATTCTACTGAATGTGGTCCCTAAACCATTCAGTGATAGAAATTATACGCTGATGGTATTCTCCTATTCACGTGTCATCTTATAACTTATTTTATTACTATGTTACCCACTTCTTCATTTGGTGAATTTCTACTGTCGTATTGCTATTTTTTTTAAGTATATAATAATTGATTTGCTTGAGTGACTGACACATAGATGACAAATATGTATATACTTTTAAATATGTGTAGTTCGTGTATTTGTTGATACTTTTAGTTCTTAGTATTCTTAAAGTGAAAAAATGGTTTTATATCCATATAATAACCATAAAATGATAGTCATGATAAAATTAAAAATATTAATTTTAGTCATTCAGAATGTTGATTCATACTAGTTATCAAACAGGCGAAACTAAATGTTACAGAGCTTCAAGTCATTCAGAGAACAAAATCATTCAGCGCTAAATCATTTTATTTTATCAAACAGCCCCTAAATTAAGTATAGAAAGCACTTACGGAATGGCTTTCAGCTAAAGCCATAGCTCTTTTTGTTAAAACTCTGCCTAACATAGTTGGACGACATACTGTATAAACCGACCCTAACATTAAGTCGTGGTTTAGTTGCCTTAGTTCAGCATGTCTTTATATACTGATTTAGTTGATTTAACGAGAATCATGACAAATTAGTCAATTATTATATTGGATATTAATATTAATATTAGAGTAAACTACACCATTCGTCCTTTTGGTATACGTTGACCATTAAGTTTCGTTCTTTGACCAAAAAAATTGCACCATTGGTCTTTAACTGCGAAACGTTACTCAGCGTTGGTCCCTCACCCTAACTGGTGTAACTAACGGGCGTTAAGCCTTTTTAAGTGGAGGGTATATTTGTCTTTTCCCACCCACACCACTTTTGTCTTTTCCCACCCACACCAATCAAAGTAACCATCTTCATTTCTTCTTCTTCATCAATATCTTCACACACCACCATCAACCACCAATCACACCATAACCGGCCACCATCAACCACCAATCTGTTAACTTAATTTCTATTTATTGTGGTTTCACGTATACCTCAGTGGGACTAGCACAGGAGGCCGAAAAGATTGCTTCAACTTATAGTGATGTTTTTAGTGTGAAAATATTGGACACGGAACAATGCAAAGAGTTGAAGATGGGTTCTTATCTTGGTGTTGCTGCTGCTTCTGCTAATCCTCCCAAGTTTATCCATTATATCACAGACCTCAATATCACAGACTTGTACATCATCAACAACAGAAATTAAACTACTACTATATCATTTAAACTATACTGTCAACAACAACATAATCAACGTTTATCTACATACAAAAAACAACAAACATTCATATCATTTGCTTCATCATTCCCAGATTCGAAGCTTCATCAACACCAAAGCCAAGACAACTAAATCATATCATGTAAACATTTTCATCATCCAAATCTCAGATTCATTTACATCTACATATAAATCAAAGATTCATCATCAATCAAGACTCAAACATAATCAATATAAAGAAATCAATCTCAGTCAAGTACCAACATTTAAAATCTTAGATTCCTTCTGTGTGTGGTTGTGACATCGAAGGTCAAACATACAAAGAAAATCATCGTTGACCCGTATAGAAGCCTATGCTTCTTTTCACTGTCTTTTAAAAGAATTAAAACAACTTGTGCTTTATTCTTAATCCAAACATAAAGATAAACTCAAGTCACCCAAAGTGTCAATTTATTTCAAAGAATAAGCTTCTATGACTATTCGATTATAAAAGAAATGAATCATAATAATATTGTTATTATGTCCATTCTTTAAATCGGTTATGACACTATGAAAACGAAATGGATGTTATTTTCACCTACCCGAGACCTCATGATTGGATCTTGCAGCCAACGCCATTGCTCAAGCCATCCCTGTGGCGAGCGTAGTCTGATGAACTAAGGCAGATAGTACTCATACACTGAGTAATTATGTGATATATATGATTGATTGATGTGTCTTCATATGAGAAGTACTTTCTCAAATCGGTGTTGTGATGGAGAGTGAAATGGGGATGATTGAAAAAGGATCAGATTTGAGTTTGATAAGAGAATATTATTTGAGAATCAGGGTGTACGAGAATATATGAAAGAAGATAAAGTTAAAAAAGGATGGTAAAATGACCAAAATACCCTTATGTGGTTGACACCTAACGACCGTTAGTGTGGCCTGTTAGGGTGAGGGCCAACGCTGAGTAACGTTTCGCAGTTAAGGACCAACGGTGTAATTTTTTTGGTCAAAGGACGATACTAGATGGTCAATGTATACCACAAGGACGAATGATGTAGTTTACTCTTAATATTAATATCAACTACATATAATGGAGAAATGTTATTTCTTCCATTAAATGTGATTAAGACATTTCTTAATCCTAAATTAAGCAATATATAACATGCTTGATAGGGGTTATAGGGAGTAATTAGTAATGGGAAAAATAATGAAAAAAATGTGCTTGATAGAGGATAATGTAATGACCCATTACTCAATAATGGGTAATGAATGAGCCATTACACAACAAATTTGAGGAATTATTTTTTTTCATTTTCTCTTTCCCCATCATTATCATTGACTTTCCTTTTTTTTTTTTTTTTTTTTTCCTTAGTTTGAACCAAGCACACCTTAAATAAATATATTGTACAAATCAATCGACCAAAGAAATAGCAGTTTATGATATACAAATAATAAAGTTAAAAGTACTATCATTTTTCTCCGACATACATATTTTTTGCTCAAGATACAAGCAAATGTAACACAATCACAATATTCTTATCACCAGTCTACACAAAATTAAACCACTTTGACCATTTAATGCAACTTTAATACTATTACAATTTTTTTTCATGAGCAACAAATAGTAATTGCTTTTTAGCTATGACAAAAAATATCATACAAACTTGTACAATTGCCACAAACAATGGAATCGTAAATTTGACCGGACAACATGAATCAAAGTAGGCATGTGTTCATGAGGCCAAACCCGGCAAACCCGCAAACATGCTTTTCTTTCGTGTTTGGTGCAATAAGACAACTAAAACACATAATAAAATTGTTGTGCGTTCTTAAATTGCATACTTATACAAGAATTCAAGTTTCGATCAATATTTCGATATTTGCTAAATAGTGTAGACTGTAATCCGTATATTACGTTTTGAACCCTTGGCTAAAGGTAAATGAAACATGTGTTAATTGAATGACGTGTAATTCCATGACAAAAGGTCACTCAAACATGTGTTCATTGCATGAGATGTAATTCTATAATCTCTTTTCATGTTATTACTTTAAACCTTTTAATTACTTTTGTAGAACCATAGAGGAGGGTTGAATACATTTTTTTTTAACTTCTTTTAAGTTTAAGTAAATTAGTGTCAAGTTTACATGCAAGTACGTATAAACAATTAAGCAATGTAAATCGTATGTAAAATATTGAAAGAGTCTAAGGGAAGAGAGAACAAACACAATAATTTATACTCCAGAATTTTGAAATAGGTGTTGCACAAAGTTTTTCGGAAGGGTTCTTGCATAACTTTTTTCTATCATAAGTACTAAAATTGCACCAAAAAGTATTTTGGGAGTTAAACTCAAGTTTCACTATAAAGAAACAAAAGTAGCAAATAATAAACGACATTTTTTGAGAATAAATTACACTTCGTGACTCAAAATTGGGTGTGGCCTATGCCACACCCGGCTCCCAAGTGGGTCCGTCCTTGGGTGCGGGATGAGGGGTTTACATCATCCGTACGTCCAATTTCAAATCCGCGACACCCATACTATTCACTAGTACCAAATCCTTGTAGTAGATAAACCGTACAATCTTAGCTTTCACCAATCTACACTTAGACCCAAGCTAGTCCCTAACAGAGTCCGCACCTAAAACCACCCACAACGACCTCGCATATTCGATACACCGATACAATTGACCTCTACCAAAGAAGTGCCAAACACAAGCTTGACTGCCCTCGGCACAGGCTAATTACACCCTTGTTTATCTGCACCCAGACAAGACTTAAAAACTTGCTTCTCCACACCAGGAGTAAGACTTGACGTTAGCTTCTCTACAACCGGAGTAAGAATTACACTTAGTTACAAATATGAGTGAGTGTGTTTAAGTATTTGTTACAAAAAGACACCAAAAATATCGAGTTAGAAGAATATGACATGATATAAAGAATATAGTAGAAAAAGACTCTAGACACAACAAACAATAACGTAATAAGTTCTTGTGCGTTTGCAAATAAGTTTTCTTACAATGAAATGATAGAAAGATGTTAAGACATAAGAAGATTGAAAGAATAAGAGTGATTTAAGAAAGAAATAAAGGGGAGAAATGTTTGGAAAGAGGTGAAGTCCAAGAATGGCAAGAGAGGACTATATATAGGCAAGCCAAGGCAAGACAATGTCTGGCACGCTACACCTCATGCGCTAATGTGTGGGGTATGGTGTGCGAGACCTGTTTTGTCTTCTTGCTGATATATAGTTGTTACCTCTTGCTAAACCCCTATGTGAACTTCACATTTAAGCTTTCCAAGTCCAATTCAAAATCCCAATAATTATCCATGGTCAAGTGGGGGTCAAATAAGCATTGGTTAAAGAAAAAAGAGGGGAGCATGCTATTAACCACTTGGAAGGAGGGAAAGGTGGTTAATGTGATGAAAAGTTGCTTTGTGTGGGAAGAAAGTTAGACAAAGCAATGCAAAGGAGATTCTTGATTCAAAAGTCAAAATTTAAACTTAAAATTAAAAATTCAAATGTTATGATCTTTGTTAAGCCACAATTAACTTGTAAACTAATCACATTGATGTAACTAACTTAAATACTTTGCATATTTAATAAACCATTGATTATTACGAGAAGAATGCATTTAGCTAAGTGCTCAAAGTGACCTTAACTTGTTTGATCAAAAGGAGTAGACCCATATAGTAATTAGTTAAGTCATAAGTAAAGATTATACCCATTTGTATGTTCTCATTTGAACAATTTATAAAAGTATGAATCTCAAAGTATTGAGCTTGTTTTATAAAAAAATTTGAGTTAGCTAAAGGCCTTTGAGTTGGGTTTTATATAAATATTTTTGGGTTGTCGTTATATAAAACGGGACATGGAATTTTGGCAATCTCTCTAAGTCCAATTATTTTTGCAATCTCTCTAAGTTTTGGGTGTCTGTGTTTCTCTTTTGTCCTTAATAATTCTGATAATTTTCATCCATGTTTGAAAAATGTGTCTTAATTAGATTTTCTACTACAAAAAAGAATTATAAATTTACAGTCTTAGTTCAAAAATGATTTATTCTTCTAGAGTTGTAAAGTTTTATGAAACTATGTTTCCTTTCAAAATGAATTTTAGTCTTCAAAAGGATCAAGACATTTTTGTGGATTATTATGATAATCATTTAAATTATAAAAATTTCTTTGATGAGAAACATTTTGATAATCAAACTTCTTAAAGTCCCAATGATGATGGGAGAGTTACAAATACCCCTATGATGATGGTGGTGACCATTCTTGCAACATAAGTTTAATACTTTTGATGGCAGTGAGCATGGCATTGCAACTTAAAATATTTCCTCTGAGAGCAATGTCCATTCTTCTTATAATGTTAATCAAGTGGAGTTGCCTGAGAACACAAGTCAAGTGCAGCCTACTATAAGAAAGTCTAGCAGGTCCGGGAAAATACCTGAAAAGAAGGCTAACACTCCATCTGGTGGTAATAAAGATGGTGCTATGTCGTCTTTTGGTAAGAACACGGTTCAACCTATTGATAAGAATGTTGCATCGACCTCAGGATTTAGTTTCATTTATAATAATTCCTACTACATCCTCTCTAATTCACTTGAGGATGGAGGGGTTGGAAATGGTTATGGAGAGGACGAGATGGAACATATCTACGATGAAACATCGACTTTCTTAGGAGGGTCAGATGTTAGATAGACTGTTGCTAAAGTATTAATTGTTTATGGCATGTCATAAACATTTTGTTTTAGTTGTTTATCAAGATCTTGCTTCAGGTTAATGTGGTACCTTAGCCACATTTCATTTATACTTAATATTTGGTTTAATATATTTTCACCGAGGTAGCCCTTTACCTAAAAAAAATACCTGAAAAGACTATGTAATGGAAAGTAATGTTAAATATGGTGTTAAGAAGGTGTTAAGAAAGTTGAGAATTATTCCATTATGATTCCAACTGATTTCTATTTTTCCACTACTTTAAATAAATCTGTTGATTCTAATACTTACTTTAAAGCTTTAAAGATAAGTAATGGATAAAGGTCATGAATAGTGAAATAGAGACTTTAAATAGGAATAACACTTGGATTGTTTGTGATCTTCCAAAAGGAAGAAGGAAAAAGGAAGAAAGCCTATAGTTTGTAAGTAGATTTTTGTAATAAGATAAAAATCCTCTGGTAAGATTGATAGGCATAAAGCCAACCTAGTTGCCAAAGTCTACAGCCAGAGGGTGGGATTGGATTATGAAGAAACTTTTAGTCTAGTGGTTAACATAACCATTGCTAGGTGCTTAATTAATGTGGTTGCGTACAATGATTGGTGTTTGTTTCTAGTAGATGTTAACAATGCATTTTATGGTGATTTATTTGAGGATGTTTATATGAAATTGCCTCTTGGTTTTGATAATAAGTAGTCTTAAGTGTGCAAACTGAATAAGTCCTTATATGGACTTAAACATGCACGTAGACATTGGAATGCTAAGTTGACTCATGTTGTAGTTGAACATGGTTTTGTGCAGTCTAAACATGATTATTCTTTATTCACTAAAAGGTATGATAATACTTTTATTGCTCTTCTTTTCTGTGTAGATGATATTGTCATAACTAGAAATGATGTTTCTGAAATAGTGTAACACCCCAAAACCCGATTTTAAGTATTAAATTATGAGGATGCTATCGAGTTGCCAAGACTTTTATAAGTTGAAATAGTCAAACTATAAATCAAAGTATTATGTAAATGGTTTTAAAAAGTTTTATGTGTCACAAATATAAGAGAAAAGGACTTAAGGGACCATAAGGGTCAAATGGCTAAACTTACATAACTAACTTATAATTAGTCACCTCCTAGATAATTCCCATGCTCTTTTCCAAAATATTCTAGAGTTATCTTGTGTGTGTGAGGGACGAACCAAGCAAAGAAAAGGGAGGAAACCATTTAAGATTAATGGTGTATTGATGAGGAAATCAAGGGATTATTCAAGGGTTAAGTCTATAACAATGATCCTACAAGTACGTAAACTCTTATGTTGAATTAATTAGTGATTTGGTGAGTTAGGGTTTAGGTACCAATATTGGGGGTTTTAGGTAATTGTGTTTCTAAACTAAGTTTTGATGTATTTATGATAAAAGGTTAAGGTTGTTTAATAATTTAAGGGAAATTCGTGATATTGGGTTATGATCGTATAATGATAAAGATGGGTTTAATTATGTAAATTAGAGGTGTTAATATGTTTGTGTTGGTTATGGCTTAGGAGACAAGAAAGAAGTATGAGGATGAATTATTGGTAACATAGCTTGTATTTAAGGTAAGTAACCAACTTTTAATATGTTATGATATATGAATGATCATGTGTTTATATATATTGATTGTTTAAGTGGTTGTGTATGTCGATATAAAAGGCTTAGAAGCGATGCGGAAACTAGGCTACTTAAGCTCTAGATAATGAATGTTCTTGGTTTAGTCATGGTAGTAATCAAGGTAGGTATTTGATTATGAAATATGATGTGATGATATGTTTGTCTAGTTATGAAGCAATTATATGCAGGTGTTTGGAAGATTAGTGTGGAAAGTAAGTTAATAAGCTTGTGGATTGTTAAGTTGGATGGCCATGATGTATATGTATACATTTGATTATGTTATGTATGATAATATATTATTGTGGGTTACTTACTAACTGAAAGCTTACGGTTTAGTGTTTAACCATTTTTGTTGGCCCTTATGCAAAGAAGGTAAAGCCTTGGTAAGGGATTAGGATTGGGCACGGTTTGGAAGTATTGGTTATGCATGTAAGCATAAGTAGGATGCCAAGCTCAATCAAGGTTGAACCCCCAAAGTTGATGAGTATGTGTTCAAAATGGTTTCTATTAAAGTGTTAAGTTGTCTTTGGATTATTATAAACTCATGTATGGTTTTGGAACAAGAGTTGTATGTAAAGTGGGTTGAAACAAGTGTTTGAAAAACATCGTAAATATGTGTATGTGGGTCTTCGAAACCAAGTGTGTTTATGTTAATGAAATATATGAAGAGTATTCTAGAAGTTTTCATATGGTGTTATGTTCGGGAAGTTAGATTTCCGAAAAATGTGTAAAGTGTCCTTTTTGGACAGCACCTGATACATGGGCATAAAGCCATATGCGTATGAGCATAAAGCCGTATGCTATGGAAATTGACATATGACCAAACCATACGGCTGTACACTTTTGAGTGTAAAGTCGTATGCTATAATAGTGGTTTTTCACAAACTTTTTTATCAGACCATACGGTTGTATGCCCAAAATGTGACAACTCGAAAATTCCTCGATGCGTCGTAATTGGAGAAACGTCGATTAGAGCGATCGTTTGATTTAATTTGAGTTACGAGTCGTATTTTATATCGTTTTTATTGGAAATAATATTTTAAGAACAATGACGTAACTCTCGAGTCACGAATCCCTCGTTTACTAGTCAAAACGAGCCCCGAACCTATTATAAAGAAAAATTTATAAAGTTTCACTTAGGGTCCTTGAGTGAATTACAATTTCCGCCCTAAGTTCACTTAAATTGCAACACTAGTCCCTCCAGGGTATATAAATACCCACCCCTACACTCCTTTTCTCATTTTATTCATTTCTTTCTCTCTCTTAAATTCACACACTTCTCTCTCTCTCTAGCAATAATATCCGGCCACCCTAAATTAGGGTTTCGGCGCCGTCTATTATTCCGGCGACTACCAACTACTACACCGCCACTCCTAGGTGATAGATCAAGGTCTTGTGGTTTTAGTTTTGTGTCACACGCGTCTTGAATCACGCAAACGCGCCCTAAATCTAATATTTTAGATTTCGGATGCCTAGGGTTTCAAGAGAAATGATGGTTTTTGTTCAAGCTTGGTGGGTTACGAGTTGTACTCGTAACAAGACACAACCAACACGCGTTATCTCTTCTCCTTTCGGTAAACCCTAAATGCCCATTATCTCTTTTTATTTTCCATCTCTAAACAATTCTTATATCATTTAAATTGTTTTCGGGGAGTAATTAATAAAACGGATTTTTGAGTTTTGTGAGATTGCAATAAGGGTTAAAAACGGAACTTGAACATTGATGCAATAAAAGGTTTTGTGTGGTAAGAAACTATGTACACGAATATGAAATAGGGCGTAAACTTGTTATGGTGCCGAGTCACGGTGACTCAGCCGAGTCATGTGGACTCACTGAGTCGAGTTGGTAGACTCAACCGAGTCAGGTTTGCCTCGGGTCAACCATGGGTGTCGGGTCAAAATAGGGGATTTGGGTCAGATTTATTGGGTCTTATATTCGGTCCATTAAACCGGGTTGGGCCCCCGGGCCCATTTAACTATGGTGTTGGGTCGGTCAAAGCCCGAGTCACATTAGTGTTTATACGAGAACAATTGAACGTGATAGGGTGTGTATATGTTTGTGTTATGTTGCGCTCGGGACACGTTGGACCCGGATAATAAATTTGTGCTTAGTTTGTCTTGGGTTATACTTTGGAAATGTACTACTAGTAAAGATATGAGTTATGAGTTCAATACCATTAAGACATGATGATAGTTTATGTATATCATAAAAAGGGCGTTAAAATGAATTAACGAGACTAATAAAATGATATAAACAATAGAGTAAATGGGCTTAGTATAAGTCAAACGGGTATACTTTAATATGACTATGGATTAATGAAATGTATATATATACTTATCGACTTGACGAATGTAATGAATCAATTATACGACGATACTAGAAAACTATCGGGGTAACTAGTATTGAACTTGAGTTAACAACGAGTAAGTACTTATGTAAATGGCGTGATAAATGTTAAGGAACGTATACGTGACTAATAAATAATACCGATGTTATGTATGCGTTATAACTTATAAGGTGTAATACGGTTTATGAACCTAGAATATTAAATGTTTGATTAATAAATTAGATATCATTAAATGTTTCGGCTTAAACGATTATAAATTATTAGACTTGGAAATGAGTTTAACTAATAATGAGATGTTTAGTTATATATTGTCAACAAATAAGGTTTCTAATTAGTTGAAACCCTTATTATCTACGATAATAAGTTGTGTTTTGGTAAACTATTGAAAACAAGATATATTGATTAGTATGTCGTACCTTATTAAACGTTTTGGTTTAAATAAGTTTAAAGTAATTGTTTTGCGATAAACTGAATATTCCGTTTTCACATTCAAACTGATAACGAATTATATAGCTATTTATATTATTAACGGATATGGTTTAATCTATTATAAACCTTTATTCACTACGATAATAACTCGTGTTTTATAACATGTCTTAGCTTTTATAAACTTATATGGGAATATTATTTCGATGATATAACTTATTGAAGTCGTGTTGATTAGGAAACGTTGGAATAAACGAACGTGTCAGTTATAGTACACTATTTACTATACATTATATGAAGTAATTTCGGGTAAACTTGTATGATTATGAATAACGATTGAGAAACCTTTATTAATTGAGCAATGAATAGAAACTTGTCTTTTATTATTGAACATGTACGTTTGGGAATTATTGGGTAAATTACCGAAACTCACTAATTAACCTATTTATGTTACATAAATAGTGATCGTTACTTCCTAGTCTTTGACTAGCTTGAGTATTGTCGATATTTCTTAAACTGGTCAATGTCTTTTCCTGTTTGGCGTGAGTTATGGTTTGTATGACTCGATTTTGTCGATGTCTTCTTTTCCTTCGCGTGAGTTGTACACCGCGTCTATGTTTCTTACCACCACACGAAACGTTACAACTAAACTTTTGAGATATTAATTATGAACTTTTGGGAACGATAATGTACTTTTGAAAGTAACGACATGAATGATCCACGAAAACTATAACACATTACTTTCTATTGGTTTCTTTATCGTATGAGCTGTATTCTAAGAATATCGTATACGCATTAGGTTGCGTCACACTATTCTATTGTACCTGTCGTACGTTCGTTTGGATGCCATGGAGATTAACTTTAGATGCCAGTCGTGTGAATAGTAAATAGTGCATTGTTGTGTCGTGATTATCTGTTATCTTCTGCTAGTATTATTCGTGCATTGCTGTGGCAAAGGTGAGTTTCATAGCCCCACTTTTATCTACGTTTTAACTACGTTTTGAACTACTTTGGGGTGAGAATCATGCTGCTATTTTTGGACCGTTAAAAAAACTATTTGGATTTGCTTATATGCTTGACTGTTTAGATAGATGTGTGGTAGTTGTTGCCTTAGTTTAGGTTAGCCGTGCCTAACTAAGAATAGACTTCTACATCGACCTAGTCTGGGGTTGGCAATTGTTCTAGATTTTTCCACGACAGTGCTGGACTAGAGTCGCGAGCTCGAGTTGTCCCTGGATGCGGGACGTGTGTTATGATTGGTGATTCGGAATGGATCGGTGTGAAAACGGTGTTTATCTATCTTAGGTCTTGCATAGCAAATCAACTCTTATTGGTCCACTATCATTTTTTTGAACTTAAACCTATGAACTCACCAGCATAAGCTGGCCTTTTAGCATGATTTCTGTTAGGAATTAGAAATTCCAGGTATTAAAGAGTCGGTCACCTCAAGTATATGTAATCGTTAGAAAGCTCGTAGTCGTAGTTCTTTTTAGTTAAGTAGTATTTAGTTAAGTAACACCGTGGAGGACGGACGGGTCTTTACCCACTGTATGCCTGATCCATAGCCCGATGTGTGGCGATTTATGTAAGACTATAAATACTCTCTACCTTCCAAGGTAGAGAGTTGGAGCTCATAATAATATCTTTCACTTTCTCTCACTAAGTTCCCTAAACCTCTAACTTTCTCTCTCTAGAATTCCACTTATACGCCACCTTGTTGTTATGGTTTGATGTGTATGTGAAAACTAATATCCTACAATTGGTATCAAGAGCCATGGTTAGATCATATCTTGCACATCTTTGGATTTCTAGTGGTTTTTAGGTGGTTTTTGAGTTTGAAAAAGTTTAGTGGTTTTTGCATCATTTGGGTGATTTCTAGTGTTAAAGTTTGGATTTTGATAGTACTTTTATGTTTAGAATCATCACAAGTGTTTAGGTTTTGATTTGGTAAGCTTGAATCATCGTGGTTGGGTAGTTTTTGGATTGAAAAGTGATGTTTTTGTGGTTTTTCTTGCTAGCGACTTGACATACGGACCTCATTCTTCGTAGCGACTTGCTTTGCAATTTTGTAGCGAGTTACAGCTTTGGAGCTAGCGACTTGGATCTAGCGACTAACAGTACAAGTAGTGGACTTTCCACTACGGGTAGCGACTTGGTGGTAGCGACTTGGTCGGTAGCGAGTTGCTCTTTAGCGACTTGAATCTTTAGCGACTTGAGTAGCGAATTGCTGCCAAAATTTTGCTAGCGACTTGAGGCTTAGCGAGTTACTACTTAGCGACTTGCATTTGTCTAGCGACTTGGGACTTTAGCGACTTGGGGGTGTAGCGAATTAGGTGTTAGCGACTTGGTGCATTATCTTCTAGCGACTTGGTTGATTTTTACGAAGAAGAGGTTTGACCAAAGTTGACTTTTTACGTCAAAACTTCAAACGGCCATAACTTTTGATCCGTAACTCCGTTTTCAGCGAAATACCTGTCAAAACGACCGGAACAGCCTGAATATTGTGAGGTTTCACGACGGTGTCGTGAAACGAATTTTTCGAGGCCCAAATCCTCTCCGAAAGGAAGTTATTGAGCTTTTAAGTTTTTAGACCTAAATTTCTCCATAAAATCGTGCAACAACCAACCCAAATCACAACCAAACAACATATCTGCTTATCCCACAAACAATCATAAGACCTAACACACAATTGTCTATCATTGTGTCGATCCATCAGTCGTCTTAACACATTCCATTGGTCATTGCTTAACGGTTTGGTCTTGATTTTAGTAAAATCCCGCGAAAGATTCTATTTCTCGGTTTAAATCATAGACTTGTAAAATCCCGTGCATTCTACCACATCATGTCTTACTCTACTGACCCAGTGATTTCAGAAGTGCTTAAATTGTATGATGCTGTGGATAATAATGATAATGGATGCTACACTGAACGATTAAAGATGTTTGAATTAAACAAAGAGGATGTGAGATCTTCATGTTCTGAGTACAATGAGAATGAATTGCATCTGCTACAGAATGCCATGCAAATGGAATGCAGCATTGAGCCCTATCAACTACTTCATCTGCACCTCATACAGTTGTTATCCATTGCTGGGGATCGAACATGTAGTGCTCTTTTCCGCCAGGACTTACCTACATTGACAAGAAGCTTGCTGTTGAACTTAGAGCATTTAAAGCTGCAACTTACCAATGAAGAAGTTCAAAAGGATGGTTCCAGTGCAGCTCTTCAAGTAATCTACAAACAATTTCAGCCATTCATCAGTGGGGAATATTCAGCAGATTACGATCAACACTTGACTGGAATTTCCTTCAAAAAACATACTGGAATGGAAATTCAGGAATTCATTGAGACATTTATCCAACTCATGGATAATGTGAAAAAATACATTGAGGAAACTGCACAAAAGGATGAAAAAGTGAATGAGTGTCAGGTGCAGTTGAGAGATTGTTGTGATAAGTTGGGTAATGTATCTGTGGAAGAATCGGGTGTTGCTGAATGCAGAATGTTAGAGAAAACAAATAATGATGAGTCGGACAATGCTAAAATAGAATCTTCATGCTCATGTTCACAAGAGAGAGAGGTGCACCAGTCACAACCCGTGCAAGCTAATGCAAAGGAACGCTCCATGGAAGCTTCGGATGTACCCAAGATAGAGATGCACCGGCCACAACCTGTGCACGTTAATGCAGAGGAATGTTGCATGAAAGTTTCTGCAGTACCTAGGTATGCATCTTCTTCTCAAAATGATGATTATGAATTGCATGAGTACACTGCATTTGTGCCTGATGATTCCTTGACCACTGAACTCAATACCTATAAGGATCAAGTTGCCATATACGAACAGCGTGCTAAGTTTGAACTTACCACTCGTGAGCAGGAGATGGATATCCAAATGCGTACAATTATTAGAAAAAGTAATTTTAGAGAAGAAGTATTAAAACAAGAGTTAAACTCCTTACAAGAAAAGCTTTCCAAAACTGCTAAGCAAAAACACGAACTTCAAGAAAATGTTAAAATGCTTAAGCAAGAATTCAAGGCTAAGGAATCAAAACTTTTGAATGATTTTTCCAATCTAAAAACTTTGAAAAACAAGCTTGAAAATAAGTTGTACGTACAAGGGAATACCATTCAAACTGCTCACATGATCACTAAGCATCGAGTCTTAAGCGATAAGCATAGCATTCCCCTTGTTGAGGAACCAAATCCAGAGGTAATTAAAAAGGCTAGAAATGCTCATAAGGTGCTGTATGATGGTAATGAAATCCTTAAGCCTAGGCAGAAACCTAGTTGCATTGAGTGCACTGAGGAAGATAAGAAATCTGATGAAGTCACTAGGGAGAAAATGAATAAGAAGTTAGAAGATCCTGAGTGTAAAAAGAATAACATAACGATCAAACCCCATAATTACACTAAAGAAAATTGGATCTCCTTGAACAAGTTTAAGCCTCAGACTCTATTAACCCCTGAACAAGTGTTCTGGAAAAAGGATTTAGATAAGCAAAAAGCAGAGAATCTTGTTGTAACGAACCCTCCCTTAGGAAAATGCCTAGAGCGACTGTGTATCCTCCGAATACACCAATGCATCTTGTTCCTAGAACAATTGCCACTAAAAGCAAGACCTTAATTAGTCAATTTGTTATCTTTCAACTATTTGTTGATTTTGAGAAAACTTGCAAGAAAAGGATCACACCCACTGGTATTACTGAAGGAGAAAGGGGTTTTGAGAAAACTAAAGAATGTTATTTAACTGAAGTCATGCCTTTCTTTAAACAACTAAAAGATCATTTTGAGAGTCTTAAAAAAGGAATGAATTCAGACATTAAAGAAATGGAAAAGGAATTTGATGCAATGATTGTTGAG